>AFIV01000147.1:0-41515 GCA_000223765.2 Zymoseptoria ardabiliae STIR04_1.1.2 | reverse complement strand
TAGTCTTACGATAGATAGAGGACTCCGCGATAACCTACCTTATACCGATCTAGAAGCCGGTAACGATCGTAGACGCCGTATATAAAAAACGACTAACTGTCGACTACTACTTTATCCGCCGGATACTACCGTATACGATACTAGCTCTACTATAGCTAACGGAGGAGATAAATACCGACTATATCTACTAGCTCTATCTCTAGCTAGACCCGACGGCGAGTAGTTCGGCCGCGCCGTATTAACTATAATACTATACGATTCGCCGGCTAAATAATAACGCTACGGCGGAGGCGCTCTACTATAGCTAGGAGAGAAGGGCGTACTACCGATAGTATCTATATAATATAACCGTTAATATAAATAAGAGGAACGCGGAAATTATATTACTCTACTAATAGGTAAGTAGAGCTATACTTAGACTCGCCTCTACGCGGCGTCGAAATCGTCCTATAGATAGACGAAAGGGAAGGGATATAAGTAACGGAGATAGAGAGGAGGGTAATAGAGGAGAGAAGGATTATAGAGGAGAGCTAAGGGTAAAAGTATCTAGCGGATAAGGAGACGTATACCTTATTAGTTACCTAGAAGGTCTTAAGGTAGATAGTATATAACGGATAGTAAGTACCTAACCCTAACCCTAACCCTAGTAATCTTTCCGTAGAAGGGTAGCTAAGAAGATAGTATTATAGGTTTTAAGATAATAGTAAAGCTAGTTTATTAAAGCTAAGCTTTATAGGTAGTTACTATCCTCGTTATACCTAACGGTAAATAAGTTAGGATACTAGAGTAAGAAAGATGTAAAGTATAGCGATACTATAATAGCTTTTAAAAGTTCGAGAAACCTTTCGGTTAACTATAAACCCGACAGACTACTCTAGCCGCCGTAACCTACGGATCTTCTTTTTCTATTAGAAGCGTTCTCGCTATATCGCTATATAATGCATGCGGACATAATAGGAATTATAATAACGAAAAAAAGGCGGATCAAATGCTTGTCCCGATGCAGGACCTCTTTTACGGACGTAGCGTTGGAAATCGCGACCGACGCTCTGGTCTAGGCGCAACGTCTCTGGATCAATACGAAATTGCACCTGCTCCATCGGTAGACTTGTGAGACGGCGACAGCAAAACACAAGTCGAAATTTCCTTTCCAGCGGCGTCGTCTGCCCCGAGATGTCGGCCAGCGTCGAAAGAGCTACACCGATTTCAAGTGCGGCTCGCAGCCCTTGCATGCCTTCGGCTGCTCAACGGGTCAGCCACTTGCGGGAAAACGCGATTGTTCCTCGAAAGACCTACCTGGTTCGCACCTGCAGCCGAAATACCGCCTGTGCATTTGGAGTCCTCATTGAAGTCTAGAAAAATGCTACAGTCAGCGAATGCGGCCACGTCGACCAAGCCCAAGGCGAACGGGCACTCAAATCACATACTTTTGAAACCCGCCATAGCGGCGGACGCACAGGTCGCGCCGACGCTGCCCATGCTCTGGAGGCATTGCTTCAATTGGGCCGTAGAACAGCGGATACCCATCTTGTCCTTCAAAGGCTGAAGGACTGCTTTCGGGATCATAGACGAGAGATCAATCTTCGGGGCGTCTTTGTCTGTCGAGCCGAAAAAAGGCAACGAGAAGTCACCCTGGCTCGGATCCAGCGATTTCCCTTGAACGAGTCAGTATTGCTTCCAATGCCAGACTTGCAGCAAATTCCGGCGAGCCAGGGGTCTTTTACCCTTGTGGTCCTGCGGTGGTTGGTAGGTTGAAGTCTGTCCATCTACAGGTATGGCGGCAGCATTGGCGGCTACGAAAAGTGAAAAGAAGAGCACAGCGAAATGCATGTCGATGGATGTTGTTGATGAATGCGGACGGCGGCGGCGTGGTTGGCTCTGGTCGGTTGAAAATGAGCCGTGGAAATCTTCGGAACTGATGGAAGTCGTTGGAACTGGTGGTTGGTTCTGTTCGGTTGGCTCTGGTCGGTTGAATTGAGTCGTTGAAGTCGTCGGAACTGATGGAAATCGTCGGAACTGGTGGCTGGTTCTGGTCGGATGAAATGGAGTCGTGGAAGTTGTTGGAATTGATGGTTGTGCCCACCGATCTGTGCGCGAGAGGAGATGGTTATATATGTCGTCTCATCGCTCGATCGGTGGAGATCATCTGCTGCAACATTGAAGAATTATGGCTCCACCCGAAAAAAAGCATGATTCGAAGATTCAGTAGTCTGCTGGAGTGTACAGGGCCACGGGGCGAGTGATCGTATCGTGTTGATCGCACGTGGATCAAATCCGTTGCCGTTTGCAATGAGCTTCGACAACGTGCCCGTATCAATGGCTCGTAGACGAGTCCTGCTGGTCGGGAAGCAGCGGCGGCGGCATGATATCAGGCTCGGCTTCAACCTAAAGAAACAAGACGCTCAAGTGGGGAAGGTCGCGTAACGAGTCGGCGTACTGTATCGATTGCACGTGGGACATCTTCCAATTGACAGAGCTCGAGTGCACATCGGCGATAGCCCACTTGATCGTACACGTGCTGGGCTTCTACACAACCCGAGGGCGACCAGATCATCGCCACAAGGTCAATCCTCGTAGGAGGACTTCAAGACCAAGGATTCGGGCAGGGATGGGCGTGATCGGAATGGTCAATGACGTTCCAAGGTGCAGCCGCCGCCCAGGTGGCTGCGATACCAATGGCTTGGTTCCAAGTATCCACGGAATGGATTCCTCTTGATGTGGTCATTTGGTAGTCCGGATCTTGCTGAATATGCCCGCCAGTCGCGTGCGACCACAGAGATGTAGCAGCAGACTTCTCAACTCCATTGCAGATGTTAACTCTTTGGGCACGGAGGCGATAATTTCGGGTGGAGTTAAGTTCGGCCTCCAAAATATGATCGTAGAGACAGGCGTGCCTGTCATGCATGTATCGTTCACGTCGGATGCCGATCCATGCTGGGCGAACCTGATACGACAAGCCTCCTTTCTCCGTAGAATTGACGGTATTGATGTGCGGTCGTGCCATCAACTGCTCAGCAGCTCAAGGTACATGTCCGTTCGAGCTCCTCAGTCAGAGCAGTCCCCCATGGGAGACCAATGAAGGTGCTTTGTCACAGCCAGAAGAAGCGATAGAGCTCGGAAGTAGACACAAGTCACCAACAATGATTTGGAGGAAGTGTCCAGAGACCGATCCCAGGAGGCAGAATGTCCCGCTTTTAGGACAAAGCCAAAACGAAGAGACGCATCTCAGAGTGTGGAAAATTTGAAATGACCAGAAGACTACGGGCAAAGTGGTGACGGGCCAGAATTGTCGTCCAGACCTGCACAGCGGTCGTGATTCAGTAGAATTGGCTGCCATGCGAAATTGACGGATTCCCAGGACTGGGCTGTTTGGGGTAGTCGTATGCTGTCGCCGCATGCTGTCGCCGCACTTGCCAAGTTTGAGCATAAAGAAATCCGCTGAGCTTGACGGCGGATGTGTAGGCTGATGTGACTGATCCAGTGACTTTGCGATGTACATGATTCGCACATCGCCCATGGCCGCCACACGAGTCTGAGGTCATGCTTGAATACTGGCCCGAGAACGAGGCCCCGCACCGTTGGAGATGTGTATGAGACCCCTGTCGGCTTCTTCTACACGTTCTTGAGGAATCTATTGCGGGTGGAGTTTGAACGCGATGTTATGAGGCTGCCAGCCGCAGCCTCGACCGGGAGCCGGCGATGAGCAATCCTCGTTGCACCTCAGGAGGTAAGATGACTTCGCAAAGGCCGCATTCGTAGCCGCTCGTACAAAGGTAATACACGTTTTCGACCAAGGCGGTGAGCAGCATTCGGACCGGTCAATCTTGTAGTGGGCAGATGCTCGCATTCAGTTCCCGGATACACATCCCCGGCAGCACTCTGAGTGCATGGTGAGCACAAGGTGATGGGTTGCAGGTAAGGCCGTAGGAAGTGATGATGAAGCCGCTCGCTCCGCTCGGCGGCAGCCTCGCATCACAAACATGGCACGAGGACCTTGCGCCATGTAGCGGCCCGGACTCGAGGGCAGGTCGCCATGATGAGAACGTGCGATCTACGCACGCTGAAGACCATTCGATGGCCTCTGGAAACTTGGAAATCTGCAGGTCTGAGTTGATGGATCGAAAGAGGGAAGCGCGGCGATGCTCGGGAGACTTTACACTTGTACGAGGTAGATCGTCGGAATTGCAACGTCTCATTTTGCAGGGCGGGGCATCAAATATTGATGGGACTTTGATAGTTCTAGAGCTGGGACAGCTGACAGCCAGATTGATCGAATGTCCACTACTCGGGACTTCACCTTCGACAACCTCTTTGCCGACTTCATCGAACCTCTTGAGAGGATCATCCTGCCAGCGCGCATAGGCAGGAAGACACGTACTACGTCCTTACTGCCGCGACCTGATTTGGCGGACGACCAATCGCCCTCGAACGAATCTAAGCACGAAAACGCATATGCGACGCACTCACCGCGAGTCCACGAACGGTTCACCTACCCTACCACCCTTCACGATCGCAGATGGCCCATCACAAATCCATTCTTCTGAGGAGGGAAGCACGCAATTCTACCGGCTTGCAATCGATGAGCAGTCTGCAGGACTGACCGCGGGCTGCTGTGCCTGCTGCCTGATATCGCGCAGCCGCAGATATCGTAGTCATTTCGCTCGGCTGCAGTACGCCTTGTATTCTGCGGCATGTTGAAGCGGGCAGATACGGGCTTATTAGAGAACGCTATGTGCGTGGAAGAGTGGAGAAGGAAGGGATAACCGAGGCGGACGTTCATGTTGGCGTGAAGCTCTCAGGTCGGCTTCTGACAGGCTCTTGCTGTGCTTAGCTGAGGAACTCTCCCTTCGTCGATTCGATGCACAAGCACATGAGAGAGAGGGAGAACAGCGTACGGAGATCAGGTTCGACCAAATATACGACCTTCCCGCACACGCCAAAGTTTCTGCACCGGCTGCGAAGCACGATGTTCGATTGTCACAGAAGGCTGCACTGCACAATTTTGCGCAGCTCTCGCGGAGCCTCAGCAAAGAGAAGAAGTCCTGGACGCCCTGCCAATCGTCTTTGGAGGCACTCCAGAGTCCCAAGACAGCCTCCGAGAGCTGCTGATCATCGCGACATTTTGGAGCCATAACGAGCTGATTAATGATCAAGCCCACCAGGCTCAAATCGGCTGGACCGAAAGACTTGCACTCGCTCGTTCGAAGCATTCTGTAAAATGGGGTTCTCGGCCTGCAAATCGTGGTAGGGAGACAGCAATCTACACTTGCTCGATCACATCCAGAGACACAATGGCTATCTAAGATTGCACGCATGCACGTGTGAGTACATCGGAGTGACCGCCTTTCGAAACCTGCCGCAAGCTTAGCGGCAGAAGGACCAGGAACAGGACCAATTCGCCCCAGAAATCTGACCCTGAGCCTGCGAACGGCGACCACTCCGATGCGCTCGCCTGCTGTATGGGCAACTTTCACGCGAGGCAGTGCAGCACATGCCTTGAATTCGCGCGGCGTCAGTTCGGAGACTCTAACTTTGTACGGTGCCAGGTATATCCTCTTCACTATCAGCAAGAGGTGATGCCCGCCCTACGAAGCCTTCCCAAGCCCAGGTTGAGCTGGAGGAGATGCCGATTCTTACCCGAAGTGGCCATGATCAAATTCCTCCTCTTTCGACGCCATGTTGTATACGTTGGTCTTTACTAGGGCCGAAACGTCCTCCTTGCGGGCCTCGCTTTTGGAGTACTATATGACCGCGGCTAACGTGCATCCAGGATCAGTGCCGGCATCAGGCAGCGAATCAGAACACCATATTCATTGGAAGCCAGATTATGGCTGGCTCGATGTGACTTACCTAGTACCTCTACAGGAAATACCTCAAGATGCCCGGCATCCTTGACCGTACACTCCGTATGCTTTTGCAGCAGCGTGGCGAAGCAATCCGCTACACAGCAAGGACATGCTGTCGTGCATCGTCTTCGCCATGGGTTTGGGTGTCGACAACTTTGCACGTGCATGAAGTCCAACTTCGTACGAACCTGGACCGGCGAGGAACAGGCCCGTCAAATTTTCAAAGGGTATGTTCCCTACGAGGCGATCTTCTACTTGGCAGCACGGTAGCTAGCAAGATTATAACAGGGGGGCATGTTTGACCATCTCGTCCGCAGTGACCAGCCGCAACGCTGTGCCTCGAAAGAAGAAACCGTCCTACTGTGTCACTTTATTCTCGCATCTCTTTCCACAAAATTGAAGCACGGGTCGATGGCCAAGATCCATTGCTAGGCCGCACACGTCGTGTCCTTGACTCGGGGCTGTTTCCCGGTCTTTTTCTGGCTTCGGATGCTCGCGGATAGAAAATTGGGCGACGCTCTGTGCACAACACCAACACTGAAGGGATATCCTAGAAAGCCCAAAACCGCACGGTGACTGGTAGGAAGGCTACCCTCGACAGCTCGACAGCGCAGGGACAGTTAGCTGCCGACAAGAGGCCTAGAGGTCTTCATGCGTACAGGACGCCGCGAGGCCCTGGAGAAGTAGAGTCACACAACCTGGCTTCGAACAAACATACTGCTGTCATTCGTTGCTTGCTGGTACACGATTCCGCTGCGACTCGTTGCCCCACTGCGGCACTTATGCCCTTCATCTGATGTTCACTATGTATATAGAGGAAGGTCCTCCCCTCTCTCCATCAGCATCCACACAACCAAATCTCCTTGAAGTTACCCAGCTCCGCCTACCCAAACCCACAATGAAGGTCAGGCACAGTCCTCTCTCCCACTCTTCCATTGCGCCCGACTGAACCAAGACAGAACCTCTTTGCCATCCTTGCAGTAGCGGCCTTCGGTCCAGCTATGGTCTCTGCGCAAAACTACGACCATTGCATCTGTCAGAACGCCGACGAGCACAACACTTTCAACAACTACGCAACCGGCAACGGTAAGAATCGGTCGTTCCGTCTGCAGACTCGTCGTCCGTATTGTTTGCTGATATCCTTTCTCCAGCCTGCGCGAAATGGCATGGATACCCCACGGCCTTTGGCGGCAACTCGAAGGACGCAGCGGCCATTTATTGCACCGACAATAGTACGTTTTGAACCTTTTTGCGTTTGTTAGCGCGGGCGACAGAAGGCAAAGTACGTAGCTAACAAGAAAAATGCAGCCTGCATCGACCAAAAGACTTTCGTCAGATACTGCAATGACAATGGCGCATGGGGGAAGCCAAACTGCTGGGGTACTTACTGCTACAATTGAGGGTGTGTCGGATGCTTTCCGGAACTTGAAGCTCGGGTTCTAGCAAAACGTCGAATCTTATTGCTCTCTCATCAACATCAACGCCGATTCTTGCTATTGCCATCGTCCACGACATCACACCTAAGACGTGACGCCAGGAAGACATTGGCGTTTGAAGACGGTGCAAGCGGCACCTTCTTCATCACCATCTGTATGACTCTGATGATTCGTCTCAGACAGCATGTTCCGGGAGTGCTCATCAGGGCCCTCAAATTCAGTCTCGCAGTGTACAAAGCTGGAAGCATCATCTTATCCATTGTTGTCTTCCTCCGCGACTCTTTTCAGACCGCACTGGCCAACTTGGAATTCGGTAGCTTGGACTGCACAGTCGGAGTCAGAGAACGAAAACACCCTTGCTGTTTGGGCTCCTACATGAGCACTTCCAGCCTCCTCGAAGTAAATCTCCAATCTCTCACGCGGATTGCACATTTCAAGCCTCCGGAACGCGACACATGCGGTGCAACCTGAGCGGCATCATTCGAAAGCTCCAGCTGCCAAATTCGACGCATGTTGATCAAGTCTCCACGAAACGTCAACTGGTCCATGCAACGCGTGATCCAAGATAGCCGAACAAGTTGGCACCTCAAGATCGAGAAAGGAGGAGTATGACGCCATCTAGGCGGCCCAAATATGCGAGGGTGTCAATTCAAGCAGTGGAAAGCGAGCTGTATGCATGGCCCAAGGTGAATCATGCTTCGATATCAAATTGATCGCGATCTATCTCAAAACAAGGATCAAGCAATGTGGCTGCACTTGCTCCACGAAGACCAGCAGCCCGATTCATACCGTTCCCAAGTGAAGTTCTACGGCACTCGAAGTCGACATCAAACCCATTCACTAAGCCCAACGCGATCGAACAGATGTCCAGGAAAATCGTTGACAAATCGGCCGATCCGAACGAGTTGACTTCTGCGCTGTATCAGCGGTAATTCTCAGATGGAGATTCTCCAATCGCGGAGGACCTCAGTGCTTACATACCTCAGTAGAGGGGGTGTTGTCATCAAGGATGCGGTGGACCAGGCAGATCACAGAAATAGTCTGCAGGACAGTCGTTGACATGCGGGACTTTCTCGCACCAGGTGAGTTCCTCCCTTCCTCCATCACATTCCGAGCCCCAACCATCCGAAGAGCCCCGACATTGGACGTTCTGATTCGGTGCCGGATAGTGCCCACCGCAGATCCGATCACCGCAGATGCCATTGCAGTTATGGTTGGGTCGAATCCCCGGGATCATGACATTGCATATGGGTTTTTTGTCCTGGTCTTTGCAGGTGCATACGCTGCCGCCGCCGCAGGCCGAGGATGCTGCAAGGAAGAGCGATAGGAGGATCAACGGTGTGACGATCATCGTGATGGGTCGAGATTGCAGGCTTGTAATGATCGAAGTATGCAGACGGCCGTGGGCGAGTGAATTCCCGTTGAAACGTATGCTGTTGGTATTGGTATTGTGTTGGCAGAAGTTGAGGCCTGTTGGAAGGGCAAGGGAAGATGGGATATTGTCACGGGTGACCACAGCATATCGGCACGACTTTGATCTGATGATACTGAGCCGCAAGTTTGAGGCGGCCTCTTATCAGGATTGACCTTGCTTTTACAGCCTTCAAGGTAACTGTGTCGACGGGAATGTCTTGAGCTCACATCCAAAGCAAACCCGATCACGTCCAGCATTGTTTTGCAAACGTAATGATCCACGCAGTAGCTCTGAAGCTTCAGCCTACGTCTCCCTCTGCTAAGCGCAAAGATAAGGTCACTTCACGTCGAAACACAATCCTCCTCAGAACGAGATCTCTTTGTTCGAAACATGTCTCTCATTCGAAGGATTTCCCCTGCTTGGGAGAGTAGCTCGTCGGACAAAATACAAGGCGGCTTTGTACGAGGTGTAGTCGTCTGTCCGCCTTACACCTCGGGTCGCTTCCTGCGCGACCTGGGAAACCTAGCATTGAACGTCAAACTGCCTGGGGAAAAGACCCTCTATACGAGCACGCAATCGATCATCCGCCTCGAACGTTCGCCTCGAACGTCTGCCTCGGACTCCTCTCGTGCGCCCTCCCGTACTCTTGGAACGCAATTGCCGGATCGGGTCCATGGCTTCTAGACCCCAGGATGTCTTCTAGAACCCAGGATGTCTACTACTCTAATCGGACACGGACGCGACTTGGACCATACACGTTAATCGAAAGCCTTGCCCCATCTTAGCATGACAGGCTGTCCTGGTTGTTGAACACGAGATCATGTGGGAACGTGTCTTCAGGTCGAGGAGCACCGCATAGATAAGTACAGCAGTGAAGGAGCATTCGGACCTTCAAACCTCGCCTTCATTCCTTCATTCTCCTTCCAGCCCCAACGCCGCAACAACAATGCCGTCCTTCATCAAGCTGTTTCAATACGCTGTGGTAGCGTCCACGCTTGCCGCGGCCGCGCCGACCGTCTATCTGGCGGGCGACTCGACCATGGCAGCGAAAGGAAGCAAGTCAGTGCATGGGAACATTTGCTGTTGAGACGACGAAACCATGCTGACGAGGTTTCCGCACCTCTACAGCGATGGCACTACCGCAGGATGGGGCGCGTTTCTTGCCGACCACATCAGTCTTGCCGTGGTCAACCACGCCAGGGCCGGCCGTTCCGCCCGCAGCTTCACGCGAGAGGGAGGATTCGATAACATTGCCGCGCTGATCAAGAAAGAGGACATCGTCGTCATCGAGTTCGGTCACAAGTACGTCCACCGCGTTGCAGAGAGTGACGATGGCGATCTCTTTGCAAGATCCTGCACATTTGCTGACTGCTCTTGAAATGTTTAGCGATCCTGGGAGCCTCAGGAAAGACAATGGCAGGTCAGACTGCCCTCCGTCCGGCACCGACTACACCGTGACGTGCAAATCCACATTCCAGTACGTCAAAGGGTCCCTTCTCGCTTCGACAATGACCACGCTCGCTGACCAGTGACCACCTCAACTCAGAGGCAAGGCTGAAACCGTCCTCACATACGAAGCCTACCTCATCAACGCAGCCAAACTCTTCACATCCAAAGGAGCCAAGGTCATCATCAGCAGCGCCACGCCCGACAATCCGTTTGACACGGGCAAATTCCTGTATGCTCCTAATCGATTCAACGCCTACGCGCGCGATGCGGCGAAGGTGTCCGGCGCCACGTTCGTCGACCATGGCGGATACACGGCAGCTGCGTTCGAGAAAGCGGGTATAAAGGTTGTCGATGGGTACTATCCGAAGGATCATGTGCATACCAGTCCCGAGGGCGCCAGAGTTGTTGCGAGCGCGTTCGTTCAAGCTGTCGAGGCGGCCGGAGGGCCTCTTAAGCCGTATGTTATTCGAAAGGCAGCCGATGCTTGAGCGGGAGATTTCGGTGGCCTTGTATATAGAACTGTTGAAAAGATAGGTTGAAAGCCCGTTGCGCATGCTTCTCCGCTGCTTCGGTCCCCTCGGTCGCCTCAATCCGGAATCGATCTGGTCCTAGACAGTCTCGTTCGTACACATCTGTGATACTTCGTCTCCTTTGGTGATGAGTCCGGGATTCTGTACAATGTTGATGTGCAGTCCTTGGTCGGCATGCCAGGCGATGTGGCGATGGGAACGACCGGCAGCAGGGTCAGCGGCTGCGCGAACGGCAGGTGGCGCCAAGATTTTACCTCTTCCATTGCCGGTGCTGCTCCAAGACACCCTCGTTTTCGCTGTAGGTCAAGGTCAGCAACGACAGCTTGTAATTCGAGCGGAAGGCGTGGCGAGTGATACCAGAAGTCGTATGGCCCGTAGCATTGATCTGACGGGTGATTGCTTGTTGGGGTCCACGAGGGGTATGGCGTTGAAGGATCCACTTCTGTGATAGGAGCATCGCACCATTCATCGAGTCGGAAGAGGAATGAGAGGTCGCCGGCCAGTAAGGACGGAGTTGCGGAAGACTGCGGAGGGAGAAGGTGGAGCAGAAGAGCAAACGATCTCTCGGTGAGATGGATTGCAATATCTTACAGCTTCTCCTCCCTTCGCACAGAACTCCACTTCCTTGTCGTCGAGTCTACGAACTTCAATTCGTCGTCAGTCGGCTTCTGTGGATTCGCCGCCAATCTGATCATGCCATCCTGTATCGACGTCGCAACATGTTGTCCATCACTGTTCCATATCCTACAATGATGCACGCCCCGCCCACCGCCCAACCTGCTGCCCCAAATCTCCATGCAGAACCAGCGGCCGCTTGGGTCATGCATCGGCGACGCTGAGCCGTCAACCGCGCCCGGCGAGCCAAACATCATCGCCTTGACTGGACTGTGGAAGATGAAAGTGTGTGCCAAACTCCCCATACCAGTATAATGGTCCGCCAGCTCGAAGTGATTCGCAACAATGTACAGACTATTCCGATCGGAGGCGTACAGATGAGCGCAGAGGTGCATATTGTGTTCATCCGGTAGGTCGCCGATGGTGCGGAAGAAAATGAGCTGTCTCCGGTCGAGGGGATGTCGATTTTGGTTGTACGCAGACATGTCGACCTTGCGACATTCCAACCCAGGGAATTTGTCGTTGACGCCAGTCTGCTCGCGAAGTTTGCGATAAAAAGGCAGGTCCATGCCGGGGACTTCTGAAAAGTCGGTCGGTTTCTTCCCTTGCAGCGCGGAAGAGTACTTCTCGTACAAGTTGAGTTCTTCCTGGGCGTCGAATTGGTCGTGCTCCGGCGTTTTGAAGGAGCAGATGCAAGTGAAGCAGATTCCTTTGCCCTGACTTTGAGTAACATTGACGATACGAGTGCAATATGACCGCCCGTTACGGATGATGTGGACTTTGTACACGAAAGAAACATTCAGCTCGCCGCCGAGGAGGAAGTTGCCCGAGACGTTGTGCAATAGAAAGCCTGGGGCAACTGTTTGCGATGCCGCCCAAGCCGCCTGACTGTAGACATGAGCGCCATATGATCGTCCTGCGCCGAGAGGTCCACCGGGAGAGAATGCCGGTGCGATGCTACGATATGTTCGGTCGTCAATCTTCTCAATATCGATGAGCTCCGCGAAAGGCCGGTAGATGTTCCCCGGATGCTCAGGGAGTGATGTCGTCCGAGTCGGCCGCCCGCCACGACCTGGAGTGGGCATCGCGAGACGCAGGAGAGGGAGTTGGCGAGGGAAAGGCTGACTTCTGCATCTCGAAGAACGTGAACATGCGATTCGTGAAGACCGCAGCCATGTTGCCGATGTCACCGACAGCCGAGGCGGTTTCTGTCCTGAGATGTGGAATGTGAAACTGTTGAATCGTGCCTGAGGCATGAATCTCCTCATCTCACAAAGTTAACAACGGGCTTCTCCCTCTGCTCTCGAACATATTGACGTCTTCTCCTCTCGGCGCTGTATTCTCTCTCGACGCCACGCTTCCACGACATTCTCAAGGCACACGCAGACCTCACCTCCACTGCTTGTCCGCGCATCTCTGCGCATCACGGCGCGTTGTACGACACGAAGCGAAAGGACGAGGCATGAAAGAGCAAGGATAGAACTACCGCGTAGAAACGCTACGGCATATTCGCAATGGCACACAAGCTGAAAGCTTCAGCACAAGGGCGGACGGTTCGCTGTCAACAACGATCGAAGCATGTGCGGTTCGTGCTACTCGCTCGAGGGAGACGCGAACCTCCAGACGGAGAGCACACCGCATTGCCTCTCCACATCCCGCGAATGCTGTCCGGATAAATGCGTTCTCCAGGTTCTCCTCCATCACCAACCGGCACAACCAATACAGTGTGGATTGATCACGGCGCCTCCACCTCCGCAGTACGCCAGGATCATCCAAGTAGCGGTGGAAGTTCAATGCGCGCCCCGCATGGCGAAAGCTTCACGGTTACATCACCAACACCGACCTTCATTTCAATGTGCCTGACGCTATCATTGCTGCCCATGCATGACATGAGGGGAACATCACGGACGCACAACGATGCGTCCCGTCTCGGAACAAAAAGCAGCGAGGTAAGGAAGTACGCATAAAGGCTGTTGCGCCGTGGTCAAGGTAAATCGGATCCCTCCTCTTCACTTGCATGCATTCGCTCTACAGCATTCATCATGTTGTTTCGCACTCTTTGTCGGGCAGCTCTGCTGTCCGCAACAGCCCTTCAAGTGGCAGGTCTGGCTATCAGTGGGAAGCCGAACCTCATGATCAAACCATACAAGCGAGAGGTGCTGCAGGATATCGTCACTTGGGATGAGGTATTCCGATTCTACCCACAACGATTGCATCACGCTGAACGTCCTTCGCCAGCACTCCATCTCGATCCGCGGCGATAGAGTCATGCTCTACTCGGCCGAGTTCCACCCATTTCGCCTCCCGGTCCCCTCCCTCTGGCTGGACGTTTTCCAAAAGATCAAGAGCATGGGCTACAATACGGTTTCTGTCTATTTCGACTGGGCTCTCGTGGAGGGAAAGCCAGGAAATTACACCGCCGGGGGCATCTTTGCTCTGGAGCCCTTCTTCGAAGCCGCAAAGACCGCCGGCATATACATCCTCGCTCGGCCAGGTCCCTACATCAACGCCGAAGTGTCTGGCGGAGGATTCCCAGGCTGGTTGCAGCGTACTCCCGGTCGACTGCGTACGACTGACAAAGGGTACATCGATGCCACGAACAACTACATCGCGAACATTGGCAAGTCCATCGCCGCGGCGCAAATCACGAATGGCGGACCCGTTATTCTTGTCCAGCCGGAGAATGAATACAGCGGAGCCGCTAAGAACGTGCCCGAGTTTCCCGATCCTGTCTATTGGTCGAAAGTCGAGGACCAGCTTCGCAACAGTGGCATTGTTGTCCCGTTCATCAGCAATGAGTAAGAAGTCCAATGGGCAGAAAGCCCGCAGCGGTCCGAGATTGTCCTCTGGGCCATTCTGCAGGTCTTACTGTGCCTGAACCACCTTACATCCAAGCAATTACTGACCGTTCCGCCTTTCTCTTCCAGCAACCATAACCATGGATACTTTGCTCCGGGTCCACCACCACAGAACCCTGCTGTATCTGTTGACATTTACGGACATGATGGCTACCCTCTTGGTGGGGACATCTTCTCGAGGAAGAGGTGCTGAGGCTGACCACTAACAGGCTTCGACTGTGCCAATCCCGAGACATGGCCCGACAATTCTCTGCCGACCGACTTTGGCGAACAGCACCTGAATCAAAGCTCCTCCACACCTTTCTCTCTTGTCGAATTCCAAGGAGGCTCTTTCGATCCTTGGGGTGGGCCGGGATTCAAGAAATGTGGTCAATTACTCGGACCAGAGTTCCAGCGCGTATTCTACAAGAATGACTTCAGCTTCGGCGTCACCTTCTTCAGCATCTACATGACATATGGCGGGACAAACTGGGGTAAGCTAGGCTCTTACATGCTCACTCGCATGCGCTGACCACCGCAGGAAACCTCGGACACCCAGGAGGCTACACGAGCTACGACTACGGAGCCGTCATCTCCGAAGAGCGACTCGTCGGACAAGAGAAGTACAGCCAAGCTAAACTGCTAGCCAACTTCCTCCAAGCTTCTCCAGCCTACCTGACCGCGGCGTACCAAAACAACACATACGCGAACGGATCCTACACCGGTAACAGCGCAATCGACACAACCGCCTTGTTCGGCGAAGTCACCAAATTCTTCGTCGTGCGACATGCGTCCTTTAACACTCTCGACAGCACCGACTATACCATCACTCTGCCCACGAGTCAAGGAAACATCAGTATTCCGCAACTCGGTGGAGGCCTCACTCTCCACGGCCGAGACTCGAAGGTCTTCGCCACTGACTACGATGTTGGTGGTGCCACTCTGTTGTACACCACCGCTGAGATCTTCACCTGGAAGCAATACGGCGATGCAAAGGTGCTCGTCCTGTATGGAGGTCCTGGCGAGACGAATGAGTTCGCAGTCTCTGGTTGCGGCGGGGCGAAGATTGCTGAAGGCGAGGACGTGAAGATCGAGGCCAAGGATGGAGCGGTCGTTGTGCAGTACTCGAGCAGCTCTGCGCGCAAGGTCGTTGAGTTTGACAATGGCTTATGGGTCTACCTTCTTGGTAAGCTGCGAGACCTGCTTGCGGGCTGAGCGACGCTGACAGTTCCGACAGACCGACAATCGGCATACAATTACTGGGTGGTCGACTTGCCCAACGACCATGTGACGGCCAACTTCACAAATCACAAACACGCAATCTCGGCACCCATCATTCAATTCGAATACCTCATCCGGACGGTAAAGGTGGATGGCAACAATCTCCACGTCACCGGCGACCTCAACGCGACCAGCGCTGTTGAAGTCATCGGTGCGCCTCACTGTCTTGAACAGCTGACATTCAACGGGGAAAGCTTGGACTTCAAAGAAAGCGATTCTGGAGTTGTAACAGCCACCGTCGTCTACAACGAGCCTACTCTGGCCGTGCCGGACCTTTCGAAAGTCCAGTGGAAAGTCCTCGACAGCTTGCCAGAGGTTCAGTCCGACTACGACGACAGTGCATGGAAATCTGCGGATCTCACACAGACCCCGAACGACTATCGCAATCTGACGACGCCTACATCCCTCTACTCAAGCGACTATGGCTACCATACAGGCAGTCTCATCTACCGTGGACACTTCACCGCAAACGGACAAGAGTCCTCCCTCTATCTGGCGACACAAGGCGGATCAGCTTTCGGCCACTCTGCCTGGCTAGACAACACCCTACTCGGCTCATTCTACGGCGCCGACTTGTACATGAACTGGAACGAGACCTACACTCTCCCACCGACCACCTCAGGCAAAGATCACGTCCTCACGATCCTGGTGGACAATATGGGTCTAGACGAAAACTACAACACTGGCCAAAATCAAATGAAAGCCCCTCGCGGCATTCTCGACTACAATCTCTCCGGCCACAGCAAGTCCGACATCACCTGGAAGCTGACGGGAAACTTGGGAGGCGAAGACTTCCTCGACTCCGCTCGTGGTCCCTTGAACGAAGGAGGATTGTACGCCGAACGAAAAGGCTACCACCTCCCCAATGCTCCCACGTCTTCCTGGAAAGACAGCGCCGGTCCAATGGAAGGCATCGCGAACGCCGGCGTGGCATTCTACACCACCACATTCGACCTCGATATGCCCGTTGGGTATGACATTCCGCTGTCCTTCTCTTTCAGCAATGCCACCGACGGCGTGGAAGACGCAGCTCCCACCAATGGACAGATCTCCAAGTACCGCTGTCAGATCTACGTCAATGGTTACCAATTCGGGAAGTACGTGCATAACATCGGACCTCAAGACGTCTTCCCTGTGCCCGAGGGGATCTGGAACTATCATGGTAGCAACTACGTTGCAGTGAGTTTGTGGGCGCTGGAAGCATCTGGAGCAAAAGTGGCGAATCTGAGTCTTGTCACGGGGCCCGTGATACAGTCTGGATTCGGGCCTGTGGAACTCAGTCCTGCGCCGGCGTGGGAGCAGCGGAAGGGCGCATATTGATCGGAGGGATTCAAGCATCCCGCAAACGGTGAGTGCCTCGATGTTCAGTGGAGGAAAGGTACCATGGTGAAAGGTGTAATGTGCATCACACTCCAATGCCCAAAAGCAGTAGGAGCTCAGAAAAAGTCATAATTCATCAACCTCATCCCGCAGACCACGGCTACAACATATCCTTCAAAGCATATCTCTTCGGCGTTTCCACCCCCGTCTTACTCGACTCCGAATCTTGATTCGTGTCCTGCGTCGTCGATCCTCCCTTGTCACTCGATGAAAAGGCCAGCCCCAAAGCCTGCGGTGTATCCTGCTCTTGATGTGCCGTCTTGTCCGGAGCGGTGACCCAGTGGAGGACGACGGCGGATATGAGCGCTGGGAGTCTCCGTCAGTATTGGTCGCGCGATGATGTGAATCGTTCTGTAGAAGCGTACCGTCGACTTTACAGCTCATACAGCAGAGCCAGGCTGGCTCGCCGTCGAAGAAGGTGAGAGACAGCTTGACTGTGAAGGTGGATAGCATGGCGACGACTGTGGAGGTTGTTAGTCGAGGACGTCTTCTTCCAGCACGGGGTTTTGGACTTGTACGAACATGTTCCAATGGTCGTCCGGACCATGACTCTTTTGAGCGGAGGGAGCAGTCCTTGGCCGTCGCGGTGGACCATGACTAAAGGGTAGAGGAAGCGCAGCGCAAGGTAAAGCTGGACGGGAGGATGGTCAGCCTCGCATTTCTGAAACTCAATGGGACGCTAACTCACGTATGAGAGGACCTCGACGCAAAGCAATGGCAGGAGCGCAAACATTTGCAGGCCGATGATGCAGACTCCCGTCTCGGTCCAGAATGCCACGCGGCTGTCGAGGTGTCAGTAGATGGTCATTGTCTTGCTGGACGACGACTCTCACTAGATGAAGCAAAGGATCGTTACGACCAAGTATGGTATGAAGATGAAGACGCAGTTGAGGACGTATTCCAGAGTCTTGTGCCGAGGTTCATTGGGCCATGAGATGATGTAGACTCTCTCGATCAGGAAGAGGAAGCCCGATGCTTTCGACAGGACGTAGAGTGAGAGGCCTGGTCGTTCACGGTCAGTTGAATACTGTCAGTTTCGAAGTGGTTGTCCACCGTACATGTCGTGATCGTAGCATCGCACCAGGGTTGGTTGTCTCCAATGTGGATGTGAATGAACACGGTCGTGACCAGAACGAACATGAAGGCCCAGAAGTAGCTCTGTCGTCAATGAGGTCAGCGACATGAGGCGGTCCCACAGTGGTCGATTTCGCGTACAGCTAGCAGAGATATACCAGCAATGTTCCATCGTTTCTTCCTTGCATCTTCGAAGCGTTGCCAGAAGAGGACTGCAATGATGGGGAGCGACAAGAGCGAGACGAGCATGGAGACGATCTCTGCAGTGCCATGTGTCAGCATGTACGAAGATGTCCTTGGACCTTTTGGGTATGTCCGTACCTCCGCTCACCACGAACTCCTGTCTCACGATGTTGTCATTGCTAATGACCGGCATGGCTCGTGAGGCAGGCCTTTCAAGGAATGCAGTGCAGTGTGCAAAGGGAAAAACGATAAAAGTCAATAGTCCGGACCCCACGACGAGGAGTAAAGAAGGATCAAAGGGTTCGCACCCAGGCAGTTATTATCCCGGCGTGCAGTCCAAGCTGGGGTTCATGGTTGGACCTCAAAAAGACTGCCGATATCACTCCGGCACATGAGATTGGCTAACCCTGAATGTTGGGGGATGAGACAAGCAGACCAGGAATGTTCGTCACTATCTTGTTTCCGGATATCGCAAGCTGGGAGCGAGACCTGCTTGTACAACTGTTGGTGACTTCGCCGCCAGGATGGAACTTCCGCGGCTCATTTTTAAGCGGATCTATATGCCATTGGAGCACTCTTGTGATATCCATGAATGAGACTAGCAAGCATCGGTTCGTGGGCGTGATGATGTAGGTGGGGTAATCGACAACCAGGTTGCATGTCTATGAGCAGTAGGTAATCAGCAAGCGAGGAGTACTCTGCTCGGATTGAAAGAATGACCGAGAGACCTACTGAGCTGCATCACTTGGGGTTTGCGGGATATGCACCGTACCTTGTCTGGAGCCGCATTTCTGGCAGCTGGGTGTGCCCATTGACGGCGGATTTGATGTGATGTGCCGTCTTGACTTGGAACTGCTGGTACAAACATACTGCCTCTCGTCAAAACGTGCGAGCTCGCAGACACATCGCCGTCTTCATCCCAAAGCTACAGACCGTGCTGATGGCAGGGTCTTCTCCGGCGATATCCCCACTCCGGGGTACATTCGTTACGACTTGCGCGGGCCGTTGCCGTGAACAAAGAAGGTCAGTGATTTTCCCGGGGGAGCACATCCGTTGGTTGGTCGATCCGAGAGACACGCGTTGGACCTTGACTTCCGTCTTTCAGCCAGACATCGCAGCGGAGCCCTAAGTCGTTAAGCCGAGCCAGCGACCAGGTCCGCAATCCCAGGTCGTAGTGGGCCCCTCCGGAGCGAGGTGTGGTCACAGCGATACGCCGGTCGTGTATGGGCCTCGTGATGCGCTGCCTGATGGCTCGACGGTTGCAAAGCGGCCTGTGGGAGTGATTCTCGATGCGATTGCACCGTCCATGTCGAAGCAGATTTCTTTTCGTCTCATCACTGGCGGCCGACCGAGCAGCATACTCGCCACGAGGTCGGGTTGATCTTCGGCCTCGCTGGCTTCACACCGACCCCTGTCCTGTCGCGATGAGTGGGGTCCACGTCCGGGGTTTGCGCCGCGCGGACGGCCAGCTGTCTTTGCTCGTCCACGATCGACTGGCCAAAGTGTCGTCAAACGGTGAGAACGTCGGCCAAGCTCTTGTTGACATTGCAAAGTCTGCCTTGCATCCAGACTCATGGCAAGAAGACGATTGGTCCGCTCCGCGAGCAACAGTTTTCGTGCTGAGGAAATCCACTCGACGAGCGTCGCAACACCGCCACTCGTTTCGCTCACGTCGATGACACATCCTCCTTCAAGGCCTGTTCTGAATCTGAATGGCGCTGGCGAATACAATTAATAGTATTCCCGAGGACAGCTTGAGGAAAGACGATGAAAGGAAGCTGATGCCCAGGAAGATGCTTATGATACAGCCAACCCCGGCCGAGGCCTCCTCTCCGCTGAGACCCTCAACATTCCATTTCTGACATGTCCGTCGAGCGGGGGGCGCATGTATGGGAAGCGCGTGCTTGATGGTATCGCAACGGCAAGTGTCCACCTACGGCTAATGAAGAAGAAGAAGGTCACGGTGGTCCCTGATCTCCGGCCAAGTCCGGCCTACGCCATCATACCTTAGCGCTTTCCGCAGAAAGTTGCTCACGGGTGTCTTGCTATTGCAATCACTCGCTCTGACAGTTCAAACTGTTACACAATCCTCTCATCGTGCAGGAGAGCAGTCGAAATGTCTCCTCCCTGGTCAACGTCGTACGGTCCGCCTTCGGAAACACCATACTGGGGAGCTCCAACTGCAGCTGTCAAGTGAGTCAAGCCGCTGCACGATTCAAGCAACCTTGCACGTGGATATGCACGCTCTCGAAGCTGTCTCCAATCAGAATGCCCGCTGACAGAAGATCTTTTGACTGGTAGTTTCTGCGAAGAGGTTCGTCTCACGGGAGACCTCATCATTCAGCATTGCTTCGGCTGACCAGGAACAACAACTCAGGATTATGTCATTACGAAGTATGTCGGCGAGTTCTTCAACGCTCTCACGAGTCTGGTATACGGTACGTCCCTCTATCAGCAAAGCCACATGATACCAGCTGATCCTCGCTGCAGTCGCATATGGCATCATCGGCATCCAACGCTACAAACGACAAGACATCGGCATCTTCGCCGGAGTCAATGTCTCCTACTGGGCCTTGATTGGCGTCGGTCTCTGCTCGGGCTTGTATCATACCACGCTCAAGTATCACACACAGATGTGTACGTGAGATGGCTGTTCGACCCGATGCTCACCCGACTGATTGTGGTTCCCAGCGGACGAGCTGAGCATGCATCTGGCCATTGGCACCGTCCTGCAGCAAGTCTTCACCTTCAAGGAGCCACCACAGATCCAGCTGCGAAACACGGCGATTATCGTTGGAATCCTTGTGCCGTTCGTCATCTACCGTGAGTGCTGATGGCGTCCTTTTCGGAAACGAATTCTGACCTACTCCCAGACTGCGTTACCGACGAATTCATCGCCCACGTAATCCTCTTTTTCTGCATGTGCTGGGTTGTAGCATGGAAGGTTCGGGAGCTCATTCGCGAGCGGATCATCGAAAAGAGCCACCGGGACAAATTGCGAGGCCTCCTGAAGTTTGCTACCTTCAATGCCCTGTTCGCCTACCTCCTCTGGAACATTGACGTCCACCTCTGCTCAATCTTGACCGGCTGGAAGCACCAACTGGGCATGCCACTGAGAATCCTCCTAGAGTTCCACGGATACTGGCACATATTGACCGCTTTGTCATCATACACCTTCATGGCCTTGATCGAGTTCCTGGTCAGTCCGGAAGATACCTCCAACTATGGCACAGGCTTCGTCTGGCCCGCAAAGCTCGTCCTCCAGGACCTGGCCGCCTCAAAGGGCGACGTCATGCATGCGAATGGCAACAAAAGGAGCGACTGAACGACCGAATGACGAAACGAATGCACATACATACGACAGAGCCGACAGAAATGACAATCATAGACTTAGAATCCCATGAATCCACCATCGACCACAGTACCAGTCCCGCTGACATAGTCACTCGCCGGACTCGCCAGGAAAATCACCGCACCCGCCAGATCCTTCGGCTCTCCCCATCGCTTCGCCGGCGTACGAGACATGATGTAGTCGTTAAAGTCCTTGTACTTGGGGTCGGTGGAGTATTGCTCGGTGAGAGGGGTGCGGAAGTAGCCGGGGTGGATGGAGTTGACTTGGATTCCTCTTCCGGCCCACTCGTTGCTGAAGGCTTTGGTGAGTTGCATCACGCCTGTCATTCATGGTCAGCATGCGATGTTGTGGGACGATTGTGCGTGCTGTGCCTCACCTCCTTTGCTGGCAGCGTACGGAGTGATGTTCTTGCCACCAATGAACGAGATGATACTCGCAATATTGATAATCTTCCCAGGCCGTCCTACACAACATGTCAGCCAATCCCCAACACAACCTCATCGACCATCAAAACTCACCCTCCTTCAACAACGGCTTCGCAAACTCCTGACACGAAATCAAAATCGCCTTCAAATTCACATCCAACACCAACTCGATCTCTTCATCCGTGAAATCCTCCGCCTCCGCCCGTCTCTGCACACCCGCACAATTCAGGAGAATATCCGCCTGGACGCCATCATTCCAGATGGTCTGGTAGATACCACGCAGAGACTTGGGGTCCCGCACGTCGCAGTGGTAGGACTTGGAGTTGCGACTGGTCTGCGCGACGGCGGACTTGAGGGCGTCGCTGCCGGGGTCGGAGGGTAGTTCGATGGAGATGATGTCGGCGCCGGCGGAGGCGAGGGCGGTGGTCATGGCTAGGCCGAGACCGCCGGTGCCGCCGGTGACGATGGCGGTTTTGTTGGAGAGGGAGAAGAGGGTGGAGATGTCGACGATCGGAGCTGACATGGTGAGGTAGGGTATCGGTTTGTCCTGTTGCTGAGTGGTCAATGCTGTCCGTTGTGGATCGTGGGAATGCTTGCTCGAGGTGTGGTCAAATAGCTGCTGCTAGGACTGCCACTTGAGGCTCTGTTCATTGCTGCGGGGTATGTACAAGGAGGAGCAACAGCTTGTTCGGGACATCGGCTGTCAGAATGAGCATCCCAGTGCCGATCGAGTGGGAAGAGGTCATCATTGCGTGTGTGCCTGCATGGGAAGCCGCTGGAAAGTCCATTGTCAAAGGACGATTGGCTCACTGAGCTCGAGCGGTTTGACGTTTCGTTCACATCTGAGTTCATGGCTGGTGCGGCGAAGGCACAGCATCGATTCTAGCTTACAATGTGCGATTGAGCATGTGCTCGACCAGATGGCAGACAGCACAGCAGGTGCAAGCCGTTGCCTGCCGCAACTGTGGAACGCAATCGACACAGCATCAAGAAACCTCACCTTTGTTGTGATGTGTACAGTGTATTCCACATCCTTCCCTCCCACCTCTTCCAATTCATACCTCTCCCCCACTCGCCGCCTCACGCCGCCTTCGACTTCGGCTTCTTCGCCTTGATCACCTCGCTCAAATCGAACACCGGCAGCAATGGGATCGGCAACTCCATAATCTGGAACATGAGCGCCGCCAGTAAATACCAACCAAACATGGCAGCACCCCAGAAAGCTCCTCCCGCTCCGACAAGCAAGTTCGTTCCGAGCACCGTATTGCCCTGCGCGAGCTGGAAGAAAGCGCCAGCAGCGCAGCCGAAACCGATGGTCGCGGCGACGAAGATGAGGACGAAGACGGCATTTGTCCGGAAGGAACAGATGAGGAAGATGAATGAGAGGATGCAGAGGGAGAGAGGATAGAAACCTGCGAGTCGGTGTTAGCCTTGCGTGATGATTTCATGGAGGTAGTGTTCCTCACCATAACTGGCTGCGAAAGCCGGAGTCTGCTCCTGCGAACCGGTCTCGTAGGGGTTGCCCGTGGTATACGCCGAGACGGAGTTGTACCACGGGATGAACGACGTGGCGAAGACCAGGAAGTGAGATCCGTAGCCCATGAACACGACAAAGGGAAAGGTGTTGCCCAGGACGAATTCCAACAGACCGGCGATGATGAGAAGCATGCCTCCGAACCAAATCGATGCCGTGTTGGTGGCATTGGCCGCGCCGGCTCCTCCAGAACCTGATGGACGAAGTGTCAGTGGTGGTCTTGGTTGGGCCAGCCATCTCGAAAGGGATGCGTACCTCTCCAGCCCATCAATGCTGCTGCGATCGGTGTGAGAGCGACGGAGAAGCCCATGACCGCCACCGGCGTTGGGTTGGCAAAAGTAGTGCGCAGATGACCCTCTTGTCGGGCGTTGCGAGGAGAGAGGTACAGTCGCTCGAATTGCTCGTTGGAGATGGTGACATTGGTGGGCGCCTGGGTCAGACCGTAGCCATTGCTGCCCCCGTTGCTATTCGTCTTGAAGGCGTAGTCTCCTTGTCGATAGTCGTTCTCTCGAGGGTAGTGGCCGTTGTTCTCAAGGTCGCCTTTGACGGCGTCGTGTGTGCCTGTTGCCATGCTGGAGGATAGCTTGGGGGAGGAGTCCTGGAGTCTTGAAATGGGAGGATATATCGTGAGCGGTCAGTGGAAAGAGGGGACGGCGGAAATCGTCAGGTCGTGCAGACCATCCGAGCTTTGTATCGACTGAGCGACTCCTCTTTGGACAGCTGGCGATCCACTTGACAGCGTGACCGTTCCAAAGCCACACTCGCCCATGAAGACGACCTGGATCATCATCAACATCGGTATGGTTCCGCTCGGACGATGCCACCGCCAAATGAAAACGTGGCTTCACAAGCGATGGCGTTGAACCTTGGTCCAGCCTAGACGGAATCTTCGCTCGCGGTACATGGAGTCGGGATGTGGAAAGCTGACGGCTTCTTCGTCAAGACCTCCGTAGTGCATCGCTATTGGTCGGTTTGAATTTCTGGATGACTTGATGCACCCGAGCGGGCCCGTTCAGCTCGCTGGCCAGATGGTCTCGTTGCACTCGTGTGCGGGGGACGGGAGTGATGATGGGGAATCTGGGGAAATCGGCGCGATGTGGATATAGAGGCGTATAGCCGGGAGCCGATGGTGTATGCCGATGTTTTAGGGTCTTGCGATGAACAGATTGCTGATGAGATGAGGCATCTTTTCCTTCACAGTAGTGACAAGATCAGAGTGAAGTTGCTTGATCCTCGCTGGGAGCTCCGTGGGATGCAAGATCTCGAGCAGATCTACAGGTACAGCATGTGGCAGGACAGCTCCGAAGGCGAAGCTCGCTGGTCGGAAACTCGGAAGAAAGAGCTCTTTGGTAAACGCGGTCGATCGGTGCAGACCCCTCGGACGAAATGGCGCGTCGCGTCGCTCGGATCCGGGAGCACAAGTGGATATGCACAGTTTGTGTACGAGTCAAGGTCTGCGTCCCCACGCGGAAGCGCGAGTCTTCGATGTGGTCCACGAGGAAGCAGCAACGTCAACTTCAATGATGCAGGAGCTTCCGTGTCGTGGCGTGGATCCATTTGCGTGAGATCAACGACCGACGCACGAAGCGATGAGATGCTCACCTTGTCGACACAGAGCGTCGCTCTTAAAAGCCAGCCTTGGACTCGGGACCGTTCTGAATCTCGAAGATGCCACGACCGAAAGCGGTCGAGAAAGACACACCCTTTGCTCGTGCCGGTCAGGACCCCGGCGGCGGATCTCGTGCTCTTTGCTACGATTCGAGTGGCGTTCCGATGCGCGACATATTGTCGAATGGGGGCTGATGAAGCACAAGCAACGACGTGGAGAACAAGGCAAGTATAAGGGAGCTCCAAGGCAGGAGCCGACGAGACACAAGAGAAGACCTTTGCAGCAGGGATCAGACAGACCGACATGGATATGCGGCAACGAATCAGCGGGCCGGTCACCAAGCGACGCTTTTGCTCGACGAACGAACGAGAGCATCGTCGAGAGATCACCCATCGTCCTCAGCTTCAGGCACGGCCGTGCGTCGAGGACACGTTCTGCTCCACTGCTCGCCCGCGAAAAATCACTCGCACTTCGCCGTGAACAGACAACCGAACATCAGAGGCTCTCCAGACCGCGGGCAGGCGAATGACACTCCACGAGCAGGGCAAAGACCCCGTTGACCTGCGACTCAGTCTTCTCTAAGCGATACAGCCAGTTCTCCTCGTTTCTCGACCGGCATGCATCGTCTTGTTCGTGGAGAGATATTTGAGCAGCCAGCGACCGGCCAAGGAGCAGGGCAATGTTACGATTTCAAGTGATGGGCAGGATCATGGCGACTGCTCTTCGAGGTACCGACCGCGTATCGTGGGGTGTGTTGACCAGTTCCCTTCATCTGCGCAGCGATCTTTCTACGCAAAGCAGCGACGACTTCCGGCAGGACATTCCTGGCTGGAAATCTCTGGATTATTGCCACATATGGCCACAACTCGGTCTGCGAGAGTCCTGGCGCTGTGGCTCAGCTCGTCTGATTCCGCCGCATAGCAAGAACCGAGGACCTTTGGCCGGTCCATACGCATGGTTGCTAACAGTTGCCGCTCGATCGAAAGCCGTCGGAGACCAGGCCGGGCATGACCGAAGACTATGCGAGGGGAGTGAACATCTTTCTTCAGGTCACGGGCGTCTTCGAGGCGATGGCGCACTTCAGCAAAGCAAGACGAGTTAATGGCGCATCCTCTCAACCGTCACACGGCACCAATCTCCTCTATACTTCCCTACCTACCTCCCCTATCGCTCTCCTCCTTGAACCTCCCCACCGCACTCCCCGCAACCCGTCTCCACCTCTCCCGACCCTCTCTCGTCGGCACCCTCGTCCAGGGTGGCTGCTCCGCCCCCCACGGACAAGAAATCGCATAACAAATCCTGTCCCTCCGACAAGTCGGCGAATAACACTCCGTCAGCAACGTCAAGATACCATTCACTTTCGCCGGCGGCTCCGTGAACTGGTAGACCCCCTTCTCACCATGCCGTCCCTCCACCTCCCTCCACCCCTCCACCCCTCCACCCCCTCCAAAACCCACCTAACCTCCACCCCCCCCAAAACCCTCCCAACCTCCATCGCCAAAATCTCTCTGCTCACGTCCTCAAGATCACCGCCCAGCACATCCAACCGCCCTGACTCCCCTCAAACTCACGATGACAAAACCCCTCCCCTCCTTCTCCATCTTCCCCAACCGCGCAATCCTTTCCCTCAAAGCCGGCAGCGACCATTCGACAATACTACGCTCCATTACACCCTAGAAACAGCTTTCTCCTGTGCGGTGAGGGGAGTGATTCTCACTTCATCAAACGACGAGGACGGGATCTTCTTCTTCTTCTTCAAGGTAGCGGTTCATAACTTCTCCTCCCCTCGACATGCCGCTCTCGTATTAACGCACTCTGCCGCGGAGGTAATGGCTCGATATATACGACGGCGGTGGGGTTGATCGATACCTCGGTGCAGAGCGGGAGAGTTCACACGGCGTTGAGCTCTGCGAGGGGGGGAGAAGTAGTGTAGGTAGGGGGACCGAGCGTCCATCATCGCAATAGTCGGAGAAGGAGGCAGAAGTCCGAGGCGTAAAAAGTCCACGACGTGTCAAAGAACGTCCACGACCAGAAGGAAGACCTTCAAGGCGTCGTCGTCGTCGTTAGTAGGTCAGCTTCTTACTGCTAAGTCGGTCATGTCTTTCCTTTGCGACTGGTCGGAGGGACTGCTTAGCAAGCAAGTAAGTCAAGGTCAAAAGGAGGGAAGAGGTAATAATGTGCGTTCGCAAAAAAAGGAACAAGGTCCAACAAAAGTTCGAAAAATGGAACCATCCACACCCCGAATGAAATGGCGGCAACATTCCACGCCATCATCCCTCTCGTTGCAAACACGACTGATCCCTCTCCCGTCGTCCTCATCCTCTCCTTTCCAACAGCTTCTCCTCTCTCCTCTCTCCTCCCATCCTTGGCTCTCCCTGCCTTTCCGTATCCATACCTTTCCCCGCCCCCCAAACTTTCTCGAATCTTTCTCTTCTTCTTTAAACCTTTCCCTTGCCTTCCCTTCCCTTGCCTATCCATCGATCGATCGGTCGCTCCCTCCCTCCCTCCCTCCCAAGCATTCGTCTCATATCCTCACGTTCTCGCGTCGCCCTATCCCGTCAATCCCTTCCTCACTTCCCCATCAACGCTCAAACATGAGCCTCATCCAACCAAACCAACCGACCAAACCCGAAACATATTTGACCCCCCCCCTTCATCATCATCATCATCAAACAGACCGACCGACCGGATCCAAAACGGACCATACCGACCGATCAAAACGGACCCAAGACATTGGGATTCTTTCAAAATCTTTCGAATCCTTCCTCCCACGGCGGCCGCCACAACAAACGGCCTTTCGTACAAGTTTAGTAAACGAGAAGAAGAACCATCTTTTCAAACGAGCGAAGAAGAAAGAAGAGGAAGCCGCACAAAAGGGGGTAAGAGGAACTAAGGCAAGACAAAGTCGCAGCAACGGAGAGAGAAAGAAAAAAAAAGTCATGCATGACCCGCGTACCCCTAGTTCTAGAAACCTACCCCCCCAAAAAATCCATCCATCCATCCCCCATGGAAGAAGAACAGAAAGAAAAAAAAAGTTTCTCCAAACCCCCCCCCCCCCCCCAAAGAAGAACTTGCGGCCGGCAAGCCTTTGCTCCCCATCGCCCCTCGTCCCATCGTCCCATCGGGTTCACGCACGGCTTTTGCTTAACGAACGAACGAACGAACGACGACGACATAGGTGCCTCCTAACTGGACAAAACGACGAGGGCGTCCGCGATCGAAAACACCTCCGCTGTTGGGGGATGGTCGCGAGCTCCCACTCCAGGCCGCGAGGGGGGCCCTTCGGATCGCTCCCCCCCAGTAGAGGCAACGTGAGGCTATGAATAAGGAAAAGCGGATTGGTAAAACCAAGAAAGCCCCCACCGCAAAAACCAATCATCCTCACTCACGATACACCAAAAGCTGAACAAACGCACACAACAATCCCCCGTACAGCAAGGGGGACACGAGCAGCGACGAAACTCTGAAAAAATATGTCTTTTCAATTCACTCTTGTGTCCTTACTCTCCCTCTGTCGGATTCCCACCCTATGCACCTCCGCATCTATGCAAAAATATTACACACTGACACACACACATCATCTGCCGTCCGTCGATGAAAGTTACATCCATTGCCACCCTTGGGCGAGCCTCCTCCTCTATTCGGCACATCAACCCTCCGACTGCGCTGTCTCACAGTCCATTCACCCTCAGCCACCCATTGAAAAGGAAAAAGAAAAATATACAAATGCCAAAAGAACAAGGAAAAATTGTCGTCTCAGACTCTCTACAAGCAGAAAGCGATCATCGCACCCACACCCGCCATCATCGCGCCCGCAGTCGTGATACTGCTCGCCGCGCCGGTGTACGAAACAGGCTTGGTCGGGTTGACTTGGCCACCAGTTCCCGTCGGGTGGTACATTGGTGCAGTTCCGTTGCCAGCGGATGGGGTCGGGTAGATTGCATCCGCCTCGGATGGTGAAGCAGCGCTGGGAACGGGGTATGGTGCGGCAATGGGCTGGGTTTCGGCTGGGGAAGAGACGACTGGGTGGGTCTCGATGGCTGCCGGGTGGGTCTCGACGGAAGGAGCAGGAGCAGAGGGGTATGCAGCTGGTGGCGCCTCTGGAGCAGGAGCGGGAGCAGAAGGGTGTGCAGCTGGCTGAGTCTCAACCGCTGGGTGAGTCTCGATGGCCGCTTCTGGAGTGGAAGAGGCCGTGACGTAGACGGTCTCAGTCTCCTGCACGGTGGTAGTAGTGGTGACGGCGACGCAGGCCTCCTCAGTGGGAGCGGATCCTGTGGGAGCGGCCTCAGCAGGAGCGGTGGCCGGTCCAGATGGAGCACCCATTGCAGGGGGAGTAGCGGTGCCAGGAACAAGGTCAGTACCGCCGTAGGCTGGCGCTGATCCGTGAGCCTTGGTGGCGTATGCTGGAGCATTTGCGTCTGCGGCTGAGCTGCCAGAGCTGCCATGGTCATAGCTGGGAGCAGACGAGGAGCTGCTGTCCAAAGAGTCGCCTCCCGAGGAAGAGTCACCGCCGGATGAGGAGCCGCTGTCAGACGACCCACTGTCAGAAGAGTCACCTCCCGAAGGAGAGCTACCATATGCAGGAGCGGAGACTGAGTTTCCAGCCTGGTTCTGTTCAACACTTCCAAAGATGGCTTCATTGGCACCACCCTTCTTGTCCTTGGTGACATCAAGCTGAGGAGTAAAGTCGGACCACGTAGGGAGGCTTCCAATGTCGTTGGACTGCGATGTCAAGGAAGAGTAGACGGAAGCCTTGAAGCCCTTGACCGAGTCAACGTCGACCTCCTGACCATCCTTGACAATGCGCCACTCCACATTCTTGGTGAGGTATGGGAGGATGATGTCAAAAGCCATGCCGATGAGGTTGCCGATGGTGACCTTGGAGCGGAGGGTACGAGTGAGAGGGATGGAACCCGTGACGATGAGGTCATTCCCGGCCATGCCTTCGGGGTTGGCGAGCACACCCATCATACCAGCGAGGTTCTCATCGGTGACCCAAGTGGAGGGCTTGTCCGAAGATGGCGCGCCGTTGAAGACGAAGATGTAGTACGAGCCGTTGAGAGCGTAGCGAGGGGTTTGAATGTTGCAGGCGTATTCGTACGCGGCACCACTGCTGTCCAAGAAGGATTCCATCAAGTTGTCGACACCGCCGACGATGGAGGAGATCAAGGGGAAGAATCCCGAGGAAGTTGGATATCCGGGTGGCTTGATGCCAGATGATGCGCTTGGAAGGAGAGAGTTGCTGCCCGGGCGGGTGAAGTTGTTGGAAGAGCCGGAGATGGGGTTGAGAAGGCCGCCGAGTGGGCCAGAGTTGCTGCTGCCAGAGTTGCTGCTGCCAGAGTTGCTGCTGCCAGAGGTGCTGCTACCAGAGTTGCTGCTGCCAGCATCACTGTTACCAGAGTTGCTGCTGCCGGCATCACTGCTGCCGGCATCACTGCTTCCACCAACGTGGTTCTTGCCGACGGTGCCGCGACCGGCATTGCTGGTGCTGTCAGAGGAAGTCTCATTGGAAGCCGGAGAAGCAATCTGCGCCGAGACCGAGCCAGCGGTCAAAGACGGAGAGTGTCCGTACAAAGCGTTGACAAACTTGGTGATGCTGTTCTTGGAGCCGTCAGAGGTGGTGAATTCAGGATAGTCGTATCCCAAATTCGTCCAATCCTTGGCGTCGTTGGAAGTCCAGTAGCTGTTGGCGTCCTTGTTGAATGGCTTCAACGGGTAGTCCATGTTCAGCTGAGCACCGGTGGGGATGGTCCAGGTGGAGTGAGGAGCCGTCTGCGAAGCGCCCCACTTGTCGGCGTGAATGGTCTGCCAGAGGGCAATGATGCGGTCGACATTGGCGTGGTGGAGCCAGAACACGGGGTCGTAGGTGGACAGCGGAAGATACGTCAAATGACCACCAGAGACGCCATCCGCGCCGGCACCACCGGCAAGGGTGTGGACGTTGTTGTGAATGCTCTCGATCGAGTTGGCGCACTTGGCAGTGGCACCCGCCTGGTCGTTGGAGAAGTGCATCCAGTCGTCACAGGCGGTCAACAATTGGTACACCTGGTCGCGGAGAGAGGCACCCTGAGCGGCAAAGTTGGCAGCCGCTTGCTCATTGTCTGAGGTGGCCGAGTTGCCGTTGGAGTTGGGGTAGCGGTAGGTTTGAAGCCACGTGGTGAAGACCTCGTAGTAGTTGGACGAAACCTCCTGCGAGGTGAAGCTGTACTTGTAGAGCGGGTTGTCGATCGTCTCCTGACCGTTGGGTCCCTCGATGGTGATTTGAGATTCCGTGATGTATGCGGGGAGGGTGGTCGAGTTGGACTCTGGAGTGGAAGCCCAGTCCCAAAATGGCAGACGGAGGACACCGGCCGCGGCGACCATGCGATCACGCGAGGCGGCCGGGTATGCTCGAGCGACGGTCTGCGCGATGGCGAGGAACTTTTGCTCAAAGTGGGCGAGGTAGACTCGGTGCCAGGTGGGGAAGATGATCATGTCGTGAGTTCCGAAACCCATGGCATTGCTGCAGGTGTCGCACTTGGTGACGCCGTTGGCGTCCTCGTATGGCACACCGTGGATGGAGGAGACGCCGTAGTATCCATCGGCATCATCCGCGCCGGCCTGCTGCCACTGGCTCATGGCCTGAATGTAGAGAGACCACTCATCGGGACGAGTGGCCAGGTTGCCGATTTCGAGACGGGGTTGGACGCCGCCAGTTGCGCCGGTGGTGATGTCGACAGAGCCAGCCTGTCGTTTGGCGAAAGCGTGTGGTGGGGAAGGAGAAGAAAAGTCGGACGAAGCGCTGGCGGCGGCGGCGGCGAAGAGAGTGACGCCGGCCGCGAAGGAGGAGGTGGTGAAGAGCATGGTGGCGATATCGAGGAGGAGGAGTATTCGAATACGAGGTGACGGGAGGGTTCGATGATCGCGGCGCACTGATGCTGGTCGGGGAGGAGGTGAAGTCGAGTCGAGTCGAGTCGAGTCGAATGGAATGCCGGTGACTCGTGCGGGAGGTAAGAGCGGTGGAAGAAGCTGTTTCAATGAATGGCTAGCAGGGTCGATGCCCGCTGGTGGTGGTGGTGGTGGTTGTTGTTGTTGTTGTTGGTGGGTTGCTTTGTTGAAGGAAAGACTGGACAAAAAGCACACCGCAAAAGGGAAAGAGCGATGGTTTGACGTTGAAGACAGTGAAGAGGAAGATGTCCGGGAAGAATGGGACAAGAAGGCGGGAAGGAGGGAGGAAGAGACGGGAGAGCAAACAAATCAAAGACGGGAAGGGAAGGGAAGGGAAGGGAAGTGGATGTGGATGTGGATGTGTGATGAAGATTCGGGAGGATGTACAGGCCGAGAAGAGAGTAGTAGCAGCAGAAACACAGGGCAAGAGGTAGAACTAGAAGTAGAACAGCTCCCGGCACCAACGGGCAGGACAATGGCGTTTGCAGGAGGAGGAGGAGGAGCAGGAGCAGGAGCAGCATCCACTTACTGGTCGCCGATGGATGATGGACAAAGTGGATCCATCCTCTCCCACGACGACGATACCGTAAGTATGCACCAACCATGCGTGTCACCGACATATTTGATGCGCATCGTGAATCAAATGGACGAGATAGAACTGGTCCCCATCAAACGGGCGTCAACATTGTCCGTCCGCATCCACTGGCGAGTGGCGAGTGGTGGTTCAGGAGAAGGTGTCGGGTGTCGCGGATCGACCAAACGGAGAACAGGGGTCGGAGAGTTTTGCAGGGCACACACAAGCCGACAGCCGGCCGGCCGAGACGAGAGATACGACGTAGATCCACTTGGAGTGTTCTTCTTCATTTCCATGTCGAGGATCTCTCTTTCCCATGATTATTAATTGATGAGAGATAGACAGATAGACATCCTCCCGTCGATGCGGATCTTCCATACGAATCTCCCTCACCACAACAGATCATAGCCATAGCGAGATGAATTCTCCCAGATATCCTCCATCCTCAGTACCTGTCTCACCCACGGTACTCAATGAATACTTGTCTCCCGTACCTGCATCACATCATTCACAGCATCTTTCCCTCGAATTCCCAAACGGGACCCCTTCCAACCAATGACGAAGCCGCGCGGCCCACTTGGCGCCGGGTCATGAAACAGTCCACTGGGAATCGGGCGTTTCGCTCTCTCGAGAGTGACGCACCTCGCATCTTTGCATCTCGCATCGAGCGGCTCGGGAAGTGTACATGTGGAAGGGAAGTATACAAGTATACATTCAGATGTACATGTGGAACTGCAGAACAGACGAGGATCTTCATCTGGTTGTGCCGAGTGTGTGTCTCTGTCAATCAAACATCTCATTTTCTGCTCCAATAATTCCATCTGCACAACACACGGCTAATAACAAGGTAGAGACAAACAAATGCCTCATCCGGGAGGACAGTAGTTGGTTCACTGCAGCGTATTTGCATTCAACGATGCCCTCTCTCATCAAGAACGAACGGAACACACTCTCCGTCTATTCTCATCCTTGTCCGCCAATTGCCAAGCGCGCCGCACCACAGCAGCAAGCAGCACGACAGAAATTCTGCGCCGCCGCCATATGTCACCGACCTGATGACGCCTTCCAAGACACAAAGACCTTCCCCTTCTCCTTCTCCACTTCCTTCGGGAACACACAGAAACAATATCCGACAGAACCGCTGCGCCACAGTCGCGTGTGTTTCCTAAGTTCATCAAATACGGTATCCTTTTCCTTTCATCAAACTGTGAAATATCCATCCTCTTCCTTCCCGTCGCGACTTCCAAATCTCCCCCACATGTCGGTGGATCTGTAGGTACTGCCGACTTGATCCGAACGAGCCCTTCCATCACTGCTCATCATCATCAGGTGATGGATGATCTCTAGGAGATCAGCAAATGTATGATGGATTCCTCTTCGTCGAAACCTTCTTTACGCGATATGAACTGGAATCACGACTCTGCTGATGATAATGATGATGATGATGATGACAATAATAATAATGATGAGAAAACCAGCCGTCCAAAGTCCACGCCGCCAAACAACCACCCTCTCTCTCCATCTCAGATTTCCCAACAAAGCAACAATCCATCCATCCATCCGAACCGTTGCCGCTCCCTCCCAAAACCATCTATCTCCCTTCGCAAATCGCAACAACAACCGTACCAACCCAACCCAACCCTAGCCAAGCCAACCAACCAAGACCGTTCGTATCATCATCATCATCATCATTCATCTCAGCACACCTCGAAGCGAAACATCATCCCTCCATCCATCCATCCATCCTCTCCCCATCTCTTCCCTAATAGTAATTCCATCGTATTTCCCATCTCTCAATCTCTCCGAAAATAGCTCGACTCCAGCGAAACAGTGGAGACACACCCCTCGCACAGCCTCTACGCAGCGACTTCGTATCCAAACCACCACGGGCTTGCCCTCTCTCTCTCTCGCGGCCGCGCCGCCAAGAAAACCAGTCTCATCACGATCGATGTGGGAAAAAAGACCAGACCTCCCATGTTTGCGACGGCGGCGGCGGCGGGGGCGCGTTCGGCGAAAAAAGACTGAAACTTTGGAGACGTTTCCGCGCGCCGCAAGGTGGGGGGCACGGGAAGGAGAGTTGGATATTCCTCCTCCTCCTCCTCCCATGACGGAATCGTCTTTTTTTCTTCTCTTGCACGTTTGAGGGGTTTGATAACTTCCACCACAAAGCCCAGACCTGGCCTGACCTGGCCTGGCCTTTCCTTGGGGTCAGTATCCGTAGGATCGATCGTGTGCTGTATACCTAAGTTCAAGTAGGCAGGTGGATTGCCACTCATTTTCTTCTTTCCATTCTTTCGAAATCGCAACAGCCCCGCTGGGGGACATGGCACGCACGCACGCACGCACGCATGCCGACTAATCATGAGAATGGAAAACGAGAGAGAATGACCGAGTGAGTGAGTGAGAGAGAAAAAAATATGATGCGAATTCAATGAATGAAAGGAAAAACAACACCCAAGTTCAGTCAACCACCCGGCCAATGTGTATTCACGAAAAAAATATAATCAGCAAATTTCCTTCCGACCATCCACGACCCATTCCAACTCCAGCGCCGACGCCATCGCTCATCATCAGCAGCCATGCTTTCCTTCCATCGCAACCCTTGCGCTCCCAACACTTCACTACTCACTCACTCACTCACTCCTCCTCCTCCACCTCCGCCGTATCATCATGAAAATCCCTCCCCTCCCTCGTAGCAACAACGACACCCGCGCGGACACACCAATCCCCGAATCTCTCCTTTTCGCCCTCCCTCCTGCCCCCCTCCTCCAACCGTTCCTTGGCATACCGTCCCAACAATCCGCGCATAATCTCCAAAATCTCCTCCTCCATGATACTACTCCGATACAGCTTGTTCAACCGCTCGCCGTGGTACCCCCCTCCGAGGTACATGTTGTACGCGCCAAAGGCCTTGCCGACGAAAGCGACTTCCGCCAACCATGGTCTCGCGCAACCGTTGGGACATCCCGTCATGCGCATGACGATGCTGTCTTGTCGCATGCCGAGTTCTTCGAGGAGGTTCTCGACTTTGGTGACCAGTGCGGGGAGGTAGCGTTCCGATTCCGCCATGGCGAGACCACAAGTGGGGAACGCGACACAGGCGGAGGAGGACAAGCGGAGAGCGGAAAAGTCGGTGTTGTCGAGCTTGTACTGCTTCATCATCTTCTTGACCTCCGGCATCGCCTGGTCGGGGATGTTCGACAAGATGAGATGCTGGTTACCCGTCAAGCGGAATTCGCCGTGGTTGAGCTTCGCCAACGCCCTCAAGCCGGTCTTCATGGGGAACTCGGCGGTGTCTTCAATACGGCCGTTTTCGATAAACATGGTGAAGTGGTTGAGGCCTCTCTCGTCCTTGATCCAGCCAAAGGTGTCAATATTGGAGTGGAACTTGAAGGGACGAGGAGAGCCAAAGGTCTGACCCCAGCGGGACTCGACTTCCGCCTTGAAGGCCTCAACACCCATGTCGTCGATGGTGTACTTCAGACGGGCGTGCTTGCGGTTCTTGCGATCACCGTTGTCGCGCTGGACGGTCATGATGTGTTCGCAGGCGCGGTGGACCTCACCGACTGAGACGAAGCCAAACATGCGGCCGAGTTGAGGGTAGGTCTTCTTGTTGTTGTGCGTGGCGCCCATGCCGCCTCCTGCGAGAAGGTTGAAGCCAGCGAGTTGGCCGTCCTTGTCTTGAATGGCGATGAGACCAATGTCATGGGCGTAGACGTCGGTATCGTTGTGAGGTGGGACGGCGATGGTGATCTTGAACTTGCGGGGAAGGTAGACCGGGCCATACAATGGCTCCTCAACAGTGGCGGCATCCTTAGGGTGCATGGCCTGGATGAAGGGCTGCTGGGCATCGCCCGCAATCTTCATATCCTTCTCGCCATCCATCCCCTTCAGCCAGATCTCGTGGTATGCAACGGACGCGGCGGCGGGAAGGAGATGGTCGGAAATGCGCTGGGCGGCCTCCTGCGCTTGTGCGTGGAGGGCGCTGAGCTCGGGCAGTGAGGAGCACATGACATTGCGGTTGACATCACCACAAGCCGCGATGGAAGTCATCATCGATCGGTTGATGGCTTGCATGGCCGGCTTGAGCTTGCCCTTGACCACTCCGTGGAATTGGAAGGTCTGGCGGGTAGTGAGTTTCATCGTCTCGTTTCCGAGTTGATCAGAGATGTCGTCCATCTGCACCCATTGATCGGGAGTGGCGACACCACCTGGCAGACGGCAACGAATCATGAAGGAGTATGCTGGCTCCAGACCCTGAGCCTTGCGCTCGTCGCGGAGATCGCGGTCGTCCTGCATGTATGTGCCGTGGAATTTGGTCAACTGCTGGTCGGCAGCGCTGATGGCTCCAGTGGATGGATCCTCCAATCCCTCGACGATCGTACCACGAAGGAAGTTGGACTGAATCTTGATGTCCTCGTTGGTCATTGGCGGTGGCTCCTCAGGAAGACCCTCAATATTGCCGACTCCGAGAACATCCCACAACTTCGGCTCCCACTCAGCATACCCAGTCTGGTAGCCATCCGGATCTTGATCATCACCAAGACCGCAGTCAACGAGAATCTTTCCTCCGAGGGTCTCCAATCGAGCGAAGAGATCCTTGCCAGGCTTATTGTAGTAGTGCTTGTCCACCTTTCGTGGCCAATAGTGGGAATCACCAAGGGCGAAGACGGAGAAGTTGACGCCAGCGAGGTCAATATCGACAGAGTTCTTGATGGCCTCCCAGAAGTTGCGGCCGTTTTGTGGGAACTCACCCTGACCGGCGGTGGCGGAGATGAAGACGACGTTTTCCTCGTTGGAGAGGTCCTCAATAGGGTAGTCGTCCATGGCCATGGCAATGGTCTTCAAGCCGCGGGCTTTACCACGCTTGGCCAATCGCTTGGACAGGTTCTCTGCGTTGCCACCGTCTGACGCAAAGAGGATGGTCAAGGGAGCGCCCTGCAATCCCTCAAGCAAGACCTCATACGCATCCTTGGCCTTGCGCTTCTGCACCTTGCGGACCTCCGAGCCGTACGACTCTGATAGATTGGCGTGGAATTGAGGATGTCTGCGCATGAGCTGGGAGAGGTGGTTGTCCCGACGAAGAAACTCCTTCAACTCCTCCTTGATGCGCTCGGAATCAAGCTTGAAGCACTCCTCATTCTTCTCGTCACCCTTGGGATCCCATCGGTAGAGAGGCCAGTATCCGAGGTCCACCGCCTTCTTCGTCTCTTGCAGAACCTGAATCGGGTTGTCGTTTTCGGAGTTGTATGGGAGGTATGCGAGGACGACTGATGGGCCGTCGAACTGCTCGGCCTCCATCATCGCTTGCAAGACCTGAGTGTAGCTGGAGTAGACGGCGGTGCTGGCGACGGAGGCATTGCCAAAGTTCATCGCGTACAAACCAATGTCCTTCTTTCTCCGTGCGGCGTCGTCTGCTGCACGCTCGCCGTATGGTGTGGAATCGATGATGAGCATGTTGACGTTTTCGCCGCTGGCCAGGACGTGGTGCACACCGCTGTTGCCGAGATCGTAGCTCCACGCATCACTACCAATCAGCCATTGAGACTCCTTGAAGAAGAGGCCCTTTGAGGCCAACAACTTGGATGCTGTGGATGAGCCATCGGTGGTCAGACGAGAGACCACATCTGAAGCCAACTTGTTGGCCTTGTCCGCCTCCTCAGCTACGAGCGCCCACTGGGAGAGGTAGTTCTGGGGTGCGTCTGTTGTGAATCCACCACTCTTCAACGCCGCCTGCACTTCCTGCACGAAACGCTTACGGTGCTCCTTTCTCGCGATGAGAGAGCCGAAGCCGTACTCGGGTGTGCCCTTGACACTATCACTGACACCGGCGTTGCTCTGCTTGAGGGCATTCGCCACGTGTAGCCTCTCTCCAAACAGCTGATCCAAAATCTTCATGTATGCATTCTCCAATGCGGGCTGTGACAACGTCTCTTTCTGTGCTGGGCCATCGTGGGCGCCAATTTCGAGGTTCTGGATGGGGGATTGCGAGGTGAGGTTCTGAAAGATGCCGCTGAGGGCTTGAGTAATTGTGGTGTACTCGATGTAGCCGAGTTGGTAGCCGACAATCAAGGGGGTGTTGGCGCCGCTGGCCTTGACGGACATCAGAAGATCCAGCAGGATGGGACCCCACTTGGTCGTCTTGCGCTTGATCTGCTCGAGGACTGCGATCCGCTTGATGGACTTGGGGATGCTCTCGGTGAGACGGTCGCCCAGCCATGGTCGGTAGAGGATGGGTGTGATCAGACCGACCTTGGCGAAGAAGTCTGCGGGTGTTGCGGCATCGAATTCAGTGCTGAAGAGACCTGGGTCACTGCCGAAGAGGAAGAGTGCGTTCTCTGCATTCTTCGGGCCGGTGTAGTTGAACGCGGTGTACTGTCTGCCAGTGTGGTTCTTGACCTGCGCCCAGATGGCGGTGCAGATGTTGTCGATGTCCTCGGAAGAGACGGTCTTGCGCTGAGAGTCGACGGTGGTGGCGGACTCTGCCTCGGAAGCGCCAGAGCTGCTGTTCTTGCGGTCGGAGGATGAATCTGATGCTGTGGAAGGGTCGCGAGTCGGTGCGCTGCTAGCATTCGTCGCGGACAGCTCTCCCTTCTCGGCATTGCTGCTGGGAGCAAGACTACCCTGTGTGCGTGCGAGTCCCTCAGCGACGTAAATACCCTGCTCCTCGCTCTTGCTCGACTGCAGCTGTCTCGCCAGGTCCACATTCAACAACTCTGCCACGTACTCCCTTTTCTCCTGCTCAATCGGCTGATCTTGATTGCTGTTCGCCGGGTCAAAGAAGTGAATGACACCTCGTCCGCTGCGAACGGCCAAAGCATGTGCGGTCAATGCCAGATCCTGCGCCTCCTGCAATGTGGTGGACTGCAAAAAGGCAAAGCCAGTGTTGCGGATGCTGGTGATGTGGCCGTAGTCTGGATAGCCAGCCGGGCTCAATGCCACGTGCAGAACCACGGGGTGCTGTGCGAGGCGGTAAAGATGTGGAATGCTCTTGACGAGGACGTCGGAGGATGTCGTGACGGAGGTGACCTTGCCATTGCGGACGCGGTGGTAGACGTCGAGGAGAGGGTCGTTGTTCGTTCGGACGGAGAGGACCTCGGGTGTGGAGGAGCATACCACGGACGAGGCCTTGTTGGCGGCGTACTGCTTGAGGAAGGAGGAGAACGGCGAATCGGTGGCGAGGGAAGGTTGGACGGAGATGACCGCATCGGAGGAGAGGTAGGCGATGCGGGCGACTGCGAGGGGAGGGTGCTGTCAGTGGATGTGTCGCTGTGGTCGTCGTCGTAGAGCATATGGCGTTGCAGGGGTGGTGTCGCGTGCAGGGCGGGGGAGTTTTTTGAACATACCAGCCTCGCCGGCCGTGTTAATGGCCATGATGGTGGGGGAGAGAAGGAGGGGGATGTCAGTGGGTGGAGATCAGAAGAGGAGGAGTCGAGGATTGTTATCGCATCGTCGGGTGGTGAAGAGGTACAAAGGATGTGTCGGAGGAAGTAGTGAAGTCGGGAGGCAAGACAGTCGAAGACGATGTCGAACTATTTTGTCTTACTCGTCTCCCGCAAAGCCAGTGGCAAGATCTCGTCTCATCCAAGGAGGATACATCCTTGGCCGATCTCGCCCGGATTGGATTTCCCTGCTGAGGTAAGCGACAATGCGTTTTTGGCCACTCGTGATTGGACAATCGCCCCAATCACGCCATCGAATTGGACATTCACTTTGAAGAAAACATTGTGGCTGCTGAGACTGGCGCCTCGGCGTGGACTTTGCTGGACTGAAGAGAAGAGAAGATGTACAGATGTCGAAAGATCGATACAGCGACAGGCGAGGACCGAAGGAGTATCTTGGTCGGTGGTATATCCAGCACAAGCAGCATCTCCTCCTCATACCAATGTCCTCCGCCCTCCCTCCTCGACCAGCGCATCCCCACCGCCCACTCCACTCTCATCATATCCGACTAGTCCAAGCGCCGGCGACCAGTCCAGTCCAGTCCACTACCCGCATCTTCCATTACCCGGACAAAGAGGAAGAGATCCGCCGCCGCCTCCTCCGCTTTCGCTCCGACCGACACGGCGAGAGCAGAGTTCATTCACTTCACTTCACCTCGCTGAAGGATTCCTCCATTGGGAAACTCGCTTGTACGTTCAACCGCTATCTGCATGTGATATTCTTCCGCCCACGCTATGTACAATCCATTCTCCGCTCAGATCTCGCCGTCCCATCAAATCCGCCATCAACCATCAAAAGAATCGCCGATACTCTCCCAGCTCATCGTCAAGATCACCCTCACCCTCACCGCCACCACTCTCCATCCCGCCACCACCCCCTCCACCCAAACTCGACCTCAATCCCCTCCTCCGCCGTGTCCCCCCTCTCGTCGGCCTCGTCAGTCCCGTCGATCCCGCCCCAAACTCACCATCACCATCACCATCACCATCATCCTCATCTCCAACATTCCTCACAACACTCAACATACTCTCCTTCCTCCCACCCTTCCCCTTGCCCCTCGCCCTCGTCGGCCTCTCCACCCCACCCTCGACCCCCCCCCTCCTCTCCACCTCCTCCCTCGCAATCTGCGCCATCGTCTTCTTCTTCTCATTACACCCATTATTCGAATCTTTCCTCTTATGATAACTCCACGGCGCCCCCACGAACCCTCTCACCCCTCTCCCCTCCAACACATCCATCACCACCCTCTTATCCCTCCTCAACACCTCCCTCATCACCCCCACTCGTTCCCGAAACCCCAACGTCAAATCCTCTCCATAACCCAACGTATCGCCACCAAGCGGGTAAAACACCCTCCTCTCCCGCCCTCAATCGCGCAGTCACATGCGCCGGCGAGTACAGCGATCCCGCCAACATTTTCGCCTTCTGATTCAGCGTCTTCTGCTGGTTGAGAGCCCAGGGTGTCGTCGAGGGGTCCTCTTGCACCTCTCCTCCTCCTCCTTCACCACCACCATAGACGGGTACAGATGAAAGAGGAGGAGGTCGACAAACTTCATTCACCCCCGCCAAACACTCCCTTACACCCCACTCCATCGCCCTCTCCTCC
>AFIV01000148.1:0-43313 GCA_000223765.2 Zymoseptoria ardabiliae STIR04_1.1.2 | reverse complement strand
GGGGGCATATACCACCCGGCCCAGACGGTTGACGCACTACCCGATTGCGCCGCACATGTCCATGTCGATCCTAGGCTTGATGATCTTTAACGGCTGGCTGTGGGTGATCATCCCTCTATCATGGGCCTGAACCGAGGAATCCCGATTCCGACCAAACCAACCTGGGGGAGCGAAGATGGCGTCACCTCGGCGACGGGGACTTTGACGGGTGATGGTGGTGGATATGGAGGTGACGACACTCGTCGTGTTGAGAGGAGAGAGATGCATGTTTCGGTGTTGCGGCTGGGAAGGGCGGGAAACGGTTTTGGAGACTCTGGAGAGTCGACCTTGTAGGGGCAGATATATAGTGAGCTGGTTGGCAGTGATGATGCCAATGGCTGGTAGCAACAGCTCGCGGCCGAGTCGAGCTGGTATTGGCGTTGTGGTCCATGGCAAAATCTCGCCAGAGGGTTCATTCGCCGTATCGATGCCAGCTCGCAATGTCAGCCGCGCTCGTTGCGGACAGAATCGCAGGACTTTCTATCGTACTGCAATCGGATTGCCATGCCAAGACGTTGCTGTTGGCCGGCATTAGCTTAAGGGGCCCTGCTATACGACCTGCGTGCCAATGAGCTGCTCACTGGCGAGACATGTTGAATGCTTTTTGTAAAGGTGTCCGTGAGTAGTGGCTAGACATCGCACCATAGGTTCTCGCTTCTTTGGAACCATCAGTGAGCATATCAGGACACTTCCGCTTTCTGCCAGGAGAGGAGTTCCTGCGAACACCGAACGACAGTCCTAGAGAGAGAATCGACTGGGTATTGGTGCTAGAATTTCGACGCTGAGCATCCTATCCTCCTCCATTAGACCTCGACTGCAACTCAGTCCCAAACCCCACCTCGATCCCGCATCAATAATCAAACAACCCCCGAATCTTCCCCTTCCCCTCGCCCAACTTCGCCCTCAACACCGCCCCCGGAAAAACCCTCCCCTCCACCCCATCATTCCAATCCGCCTGAAACGGCAACTGATTGATATTCACATAGAGATAGCCATCCTCGGCGACACTCGCTCCATCCGGCCACAAGATCCTCGGATCCCGGACGAACCCTTTGGTCAGTCCATCCTTCGGATCGAAGTAGTAAATCGCATTCTGCTCCGGCATGAGCTGGTAGATATTCCCCGCGTCGTCGCCTTCGAAACCGTTGGCTTGGCCGCCGCGTTGGCCGTGGTCGGAGACGTTGGCGCGGGCGTGGATTTCGGAGAGAGGGGATTGGTCGCGGAGGTTGGAGGTCGGGATGGAGAAGAGGTGGGTGGAGACGAGGGGGGAGTAGAACAGGCGGGACCCGTCGGGGGAGAGTTGGATTCCGTCGAGACCTTCTTGCGGCCAGGTGATGGGTTGGCCTGGGGTGTGGAAGTGGAAGGGGTGGCCGAAGTAGGTGGGGACGGTGTTGGGGTCGCGGAGCACGGAGGGGTCTTGGGTTAAGCGACGCCAGGACTTGCCGGAGGCGAGGTCGACCATGATGAAGCCGGGGCGGCCTTCGTTGGAGGAGTCGACGAGGTAGGCGATTCCCTGACCCGAGGTGGAGGAGAGGTTGGGGTTGAAGTCGAAGCGGAGGTCGTTGAGGTAGGAGTCGGGGTAGTGGACGTCGGCGGGGAAGGTGTAGGTGCGGTAGATTGTGTTGTTGGTGAGGGAGATGGCGATGAGCTTGGGGCCGCCGGGTTGGGCGTAGGGCATTGAGGCGGCGCCGGTGGAGGAGTGGATTGTGGGGCGGCCGGTGTCGATTGCCCAGAGGGTTTCGGGGCGGGAGGAGGTCTGTGGGGTGATGTAGATTGCTTGTACGGAGATGAGACCGGTGGAATTGGAGGAGCCAAAGTCGATGCCGTTGTAGGTGGTGTTGAGTTGGGAGACGGGGAGGTTGAGATCTGCGGATGGGTATGGCTCTTCGGCGGTCATGTTGGTGCAGACTCCGAGGGTGTATTCGTAGTCTCCGCGAGTATAGGTTGCGAAGATGCGGCCGTCTGAAGCGACGGCGATTCCGATCGGCCATTGCTTGTAGTCTGGAGGCATTAGTGTTGTTCGTGGAGAGAGAGAGGGTGCATATCGTACAGTAGTGAACTTCTTCAATTGCTGGGTCCATACGTTCCATTGTCGACCCTCAAGATGGTGTTTGTGTGATCTTGAAAAGTGACATTCTGTGACAGTGTATTGCTTGCGAAGAAGAGCAGAGCTGTTGTTGCGATTTGAAGCAACATTGTGTCGTGTAGTGTGTATGGCGTGATTGTTGTTCACTGGCAGAAAGAGATGTGTTCACACAGAAGAAGTAGCCCTTACCTCGTCGTCATGACCGGCAGTTCGGGCAGTGAACTCAATGGGTGTAGCGTTGATCGGCAACGCGGCTCTGCATGACGGCGTCGTCAGAACTGATGATGATTGACGTCGTCGCTGCTGGGGTCGAAAGGATAACGTCGAGTCAAGTATCAATGGCGTGCAGAGAAGCTTTCGTACCTGGACCATCACTGTCGTTCTGCCCTCCATCCTCATCATTCCTCTTTTCCTGGTCGATCAGACTGCAGCTTATCACGGACAGTTTGTTCGATGCTGAGAGGCACACTGTCCTGGCACACCAGGCTTGGTCTCGGTCTGTTGACAGTCTCTTTTGATCCATAAGAGGTAGTCTTGCTCGTGCAATAGAAATCATGCTCGACTCTCAAGTCCAGCCGAAAAGCGGTGCAACCCTAACCCTAACCCTAACCCTAAGGCAAAGGTCGGCCACACCGCAAGAGTCCTCGACAGCGACGCGGAATGAGCATTCTGGGACCAGGTAGGCTGCAGTGGCAGTGTCCAGTCGTACAAATCTCCGACCGAATGTTCCTGCCCTGACATTGTGTCCCCCGATGGAGTTCTCGTGCTCGGAATAGATCTTGCATCGTGGCACCCGAGTTCGACAGATCCAGATTCCAGATATACGCACGATCCGTCTGGATGGTCCATCCTTTCTGCACAGAAGACCGTGCCATCCTTCTCCGAAGCATTGCTCCCGAAATCGAGTGTAGCACAGCGTGACCCTCGGGATGTGCTCGGAAAATACACCTGTCAGTCGTCGTCCTCCGTCAGCCGCACTCCATCTCCAACCATCATCCTCAGGCAGCCTTGGATAATCATCTCAGCGCATCCCGCTCGCTCTTACCGAAGCCCTAGCTCCTCCTTCCATCTGCTACACACACAACTGCCGAGTGGCGTTTCGACTCGCTCGTCTAATCGAACTACTCGAATCGCCCGGCAGATGTCCGGAAGAGAGAGCTCTCCACGCCGGGGTTGGCTCCACCCGCCACACGAGGACCTCACCTTTTTTTCTCTCCGCAATTCCAAGACCTTGGCGGAGGTGGGTGGGTGGGTACCCTGCATATTCTCCGCAGATGTCCGGCGGGAGTGGGAGAGGGACGATGAGTATGGGGAGGATGGCGGAAGTCCGTGTACAAAGGGCTTCCGTGGGCGAGACTGCGAGGCAGTAAGGGCAAGTCCCTCCCCAGACTGCCCTGCTATTGTCGAACCATGAGGCTGTACGTCCATCGAGGTCCGTCCAACCGAGTCTCTGCATATCTACGGAAGCTCCGGGACCCGCCAAGTTCCAACCCGACCAAGCTCTGAGCTCTCCCACGCCGTCGCATGGGTCAAAGATGTCTCTGGAGAATTCGGAACCTTGTCCTCTTCCTCCTCTGCAACCGAAGTGACACGGCAGATGCACACCCAGACGCACACGCAGACGCAGAACCGGCGGACGTGAGCACGACAGTGCAGGGCAGGGCAGGTTATATATGCACCGCGGTCCACTCGCTCGGGCCTTCTGTCTATTCCTTGCCTGTTCCATGTGGTGTGGTGAGGGGAATTCTCTCAAAACTCAACCACCCGTTCTCTCTGTCCCTGCGACATCTACCTTCGCCACTCTCCCCCTTCCTCCACCACCCATCGCACATCATGGGTGTCAATGAGAAAAGCCCGTCCATCGGGCAGGAAGGTCGCTCGCCCTCCTCTCACAGTGACTCTCTCCACTCCGATCCTCTGGCCGCGACATGGACCGCCGCCGAAGAAACCCGCGTGCGTCGCAAACTGGACCTTCAGATTGTACCGATGGTCACGGTTCTCTACCTGATGTGAGTACTTCCGACGGAAGGATATATTCTTTCCGGATCATGCCCTGCTGCAGGCTACATATCCTGCCAAACGACAGCTGACCTCCCAACCAGGTGCTTCCTTGACCGCTCCAACATCGGCAATGCCCGCATCCAAGGCATGTCCCGAGACCTCAAACTCGACATCAACTACCGCTTCAACTGGGCCCTCTCCATCTTCTACATCGTCTACCTGCTCGTCGAAGTGCCCAGCAATATCCTCCTCAAGAAAGTCGGACCACGATTCTACATCCCGGCATTGGTCGTGGGCTTCGGTTTCGTGAGTATGTGCACCGCGTTCGTGCATAACTTCGAGCAATTGTGTGTGGCGAGAGCGTTTTTGGGACTGTTCGAAGGAGGCACCATGCCCGGGATTGCATTCTTTCTGAGCAACTTCTACAAGCGGGAGGAGTTGTACTTCCGCGTGGGAATCTTCGTCTCCGCGGCCAGCATGGCGGGTGCCTTCGGTGGCCTGCTCGCAGCCGGACTATCCCAAATCCCGAAATGGGGTGCCGCAGCAGCACCAATCTACGAATGGCGGTTCGTCCATCCCACCCTCTCAACCCCATCCCTCAAACTGACCTCCTCCCTCACAGCAACATCTTCTTCTTCGAAGGCATCCTAACCATGGCCCTCGGCTTCCTCGCCCCCCTTCTCCTCCCCCAATCCCCCTCCACCTCCACCTTCCTCACCCCGCGTGAGAAACACATCGCCACCACGCGCCTCGTGCTCGAATCCCGCTCCACCGCCGCCGAAAAGGTCACCCCCACCCACATCCGCCGCGCGATCCTCAACGTCAACAACACCATCTGCGCCCTCGGCTTCCTCCTCATCAACATCACCGTGCAAGGCTTATCCCTCTTCATGCCCACCGTGCTTCGCGACATGGGCTACCAAGGCATCTCCGCCCAATTCTACTCCGTGCCCGTCTACGTCTCCGCCTCCATCGTCGCCATCGGCGTCGCCTTCCTCTCCGATAAGACCCGGCAGCGGGGAATCTACCTCGCGACCTTCACCATCTTCCCCATCGTCGGCTTCTCCCTGCTGCGCTTCAACACCGCCACCTCCGTCCGCTACGCATCGCTCTACCTCTGCGCCTTGGGAGCCTTTCCCGGCGGCCCCGGTTTCCTCTCCTGGGGCGTCAACAACTCCGCCGGACCCGCCATCCGAGCCGTCGCGAGCGGCTGGATCGTTTCCATCGGCACGCTTGGTGGCATCATCGCGACGTGGAGTTACCTCCCGACGGATGGACCGTTGTATCCCGTGGGTCAGACGATCAATCTCGTGTCGCAAATTTTGGTGGGACTGTTGGCGAGTGCCGGGATTGGGTATTGTGTTTGGGAGAATCGGGTGAGGAAGAGGGGGGGACGGGATGGACGGTTGGTGGGGTTGGGAGAGGAGGAGAGGAGGGGACTGGGGTTTAGGGATCCGGGGTTTAGGTATATTACTTGAGTGTGGTCTGTGGTGGGGTGAGGAGACGTGGAGACAGAGAGGGTAGAGACGTTGTGTCAAATGCTCAATGTTTGAGGAGATGGCGTTGCCCAATGTCTTCAACTCGGGAAATCTGCGTCGGACAGCACGTCCTACCACTTGGCGACGAAAGTCGATGTATCTGCTTCATGACTCGGAAGAGAGGACTCTCTCCAACATGCCCTCTCAATGATGACGATACTTTTAGATCATAGACTCTCGATCCCGAACTCTTCGTACTATCACGACGCTGAAACTTTGGTTCTCACCAGGCTCCGAGTGGCGAGATAGGCTAGCCTGGCCATAGCGTTGACCCAAACCATCGCAACCAACGACAATGTCGCGGTTCGCCATGTTCTCTTTCTTCTTCTCTGGTGCCTCCTCAAGAGCGAGCGGGTGGAGACTCGATTGCCTAGGAGGAGGAGTTCCCGAAAGCGCTTGCCAAAGGCTAATGTGAGTGAATAAGGTAAGTGTGAACTTTGAGAGGTCATGCGCGGAGTAGAGAGGGTAGAGGGTATGGAGAGGGTTGTTAGTCTTAGCACCTATATAGCACTATGTCCGGGATTGAAAGGAAAATTGATTGAGATTGGTCCTATCCGATGTTCGGATCGTGATGGTGGTCGGCTTACGTCTCTTGGTGTGGGAGCTGATGGGGAAAGAATGCATTTCATCTGTTCTGCGGGAGAAGGGACGCTTGCGAAGATGTGGCCTTCGGGAAGTCACTTGTTGAAGCAAAGAGACGTGATCAAGATCCAGGATCGTAAGGAGCGACTTTGGTCTCGGGGTAACGCTTGTCGCTGCATTCCTCAGTGTTACAAAATTGCCTCTCGTCCGCCTTTTGACACTCGCCTGTCCATGCAACATCTGCCGCCCTTGTCCAACGCTTTCTTGCTCGTGTTGACTCTCGAGAAGCCCGTTCTTTTCTGGGCCCTGATATTGGGACCACGCATCGTCAAACAAGATTTGATCCATTCCCGGCTCTCGACCACCTCGTCTTCCTTTCCATCTTCTTCCCGTAACCATGGTCCCATGTACCTTGCTATCGAAGCCGGACAGACGCACCGCGCTTTTCTCACAATCAACGGCAAAGATCTCTTTCTCCGCAATCACGACAAAGTCGCCTTCCCGAATGTAGTCGAGCGTAGTCGAACGGCGCCAGTCCGAGACTCGCTTTCGCTGTCGGAAAGAACGCCTCGCACGAGAGCTCCAACCCAAGACTTGACTCGATTGCCGTAGATGTGGCTGTTGCCGACACATGCCAAAAGCCCAAGTCTGGTCCGGAAACTCCTGTGTTGGTTGCGTCGAAGGATAGGTGTCGACGGCTTCTACGATCACTTGTAAGGTCTGCTAGTCGATTCTTCCCTGGGCAGAAGCTGCGTACGTGGTCGCGGAAGCATTGCAGCTATCGAACTAGTCGGTATCGGGAACTCCTGTCCGGCAATTGAGGTTTTCGCGAAAGGAGGAGGAACCGGCTTCTTTCATTATGACCCCCTGACATAGCCATCGAGTGCAGCTTCAGCGCCAACGCCATCACCTCAGCAGGAAGTATCGGTGATATTGATATTCTGAATATGTTTGCACACATATCCATAAGACATTTGTATGTTTGGTCCCACCTTGGACGACCCGGTCATCAGATAGCACTACGTTCAAGGTGCTGAAGAGAGAGCTGCTCATCGTGTCTTCCAACTCCGTTTACCATGACTCCCCTGGTTTCGCAATGGTCCATCTGCATAGAGCAATTATCCACGCAATGGCCGTTGTGATTGTGATGGCATACCACGCCCTTCCCTCGGCATCGGCTGGTCTATCGAAGTCCATGTATCCTGGCGTGAACAGTTGTCTTAGAGCATTACCGAGAAGAATTCCCGTAAAAACCACTCGGCTCGCACATGACCAGAACTTCCGCTTTGCGAATGTGACACGGATCGACCAAACAGCAAGAGTTAAACCCAGCCCGATCAAGAACCAGCCGAGTGTCGAAGGATGTCCTGCGTAGTAGTGGCCCCAGTCCGGATCCATGATTTGGGTATCGTAGAGCGGCACAAAGAGCCAAATACTAGATCATCATCAGCCACAAGTCGACCGCTCCGCAAAGGTAAGCTGCGCGACGTACAAGATCCAAACCAGAGAAGCGGCCGCTCTGAACGATCTTCGATGACTGAACGAGAGCCAAGCGACGAAGCGGAGGATGCGACCGCCAACGATCGGTAGGACAATGCTTCCTAGTACAAGAGTACAGGCCACAGTCCAGAACATCCACATGGGCCATGTGAGGGTCGTACCCGGAGGATTTGTGGTTGTCAAAATCACCGAACCCGAATTGGCAGTGATGTTGTTGTTGCCACTCAACAGATCGTTGACCAACTGCGGCTTCCGGAAGAGAGAATAATAATGTGTATCCTCTCCAGTATAGAGCTCTAATAGATCGGAATCGGACAACAGCGGATATTGGTCGGCAGAAGTCTTGTTTGTGATTGAACCGTTCCACTCCTCGTTTCGTGCTGTGCTATTTGTCCAGTAAGAATGTATCGAATTGTCCTCGATGCTCATCGAAAAGAACGACTGAATAATGATCAGCCACGCCACGCCACTTGCATACGGACAACGCTGGGACTTACGGTTGCGAATGCCAGCGGCACGTACACTGCGATGAGCACTCCGATCACCCTGTTCTGGCGCTTGTCAAAAATTTCCATCTGATCGATCGCCAGCTGTTTGACCCGGTCGATCTGAGCAATGTCGCTCTCCAGCGTGTCGTCGAGATATTCAATGTCAACAGCCAAGGCGTGAAGATGATCCCTGATGGTGTACATGTACTGACTCGCTGGTAGTTCGATCTCGCCGAAGAGGCTACGCGCTTTGGCTGCGTTTTTCTTGCAAGCCTGAGCACATGATATGTGGCACTCTTGGGTATGTAGAAGGTACTGGACTTGGGAAGTGGATGGATAGCGCCTTGCGATGATGTCCTGATAGATACCGTTAGCGTTCAAGGAAGAGTATGGTACGAGGGAGGAATTTATACAGACAATCTCGTTGAGTTTCCTTGTGGTCTCTTCGATGTAGGCTGTGCAGTCATTCTTGGACACTCTGAGCACAGCGCATACAAGGCTATACCACTGATTCTCGAGGACCTCTTGTGGGCTGTCGCCAAGGAGCTCATTATGATACTGCGACCGCACTTTGGTCAAGACGTGGTCTGAGGACGCTACAATGGCCAAGCGACGACAGCTGGTTGCCTGGGGGCTAACGTCAACGATTTTCGCGCTGTCCAACACAGGCCGCACTGCGAAGGGCTCCGCGATGAATGTGCTCAAGTCTTGCGACCCGAGTATCCGTCCCAGCGGTGGAGCTTGGTGTAGCCAGCGGCATTCAACATCCAGCGCTCTGGTCCCCGTGGCAAGCGATTGCGAAGGGAAGCGAGGTTGCCACTGGAGCGTTTTCGGATGGCGCATCTCGTTCAAAGACACCCGTATCGGAGCATCGGCGTCTTCCCAATACGTCCTGATCATCTCAAGTAAGAGTTCCTCGACAGCGATGGCAGGTTTCATGGCCTTGGTGGATCGAAAGTGAAGGCTCCATGGCATCGGAATTTTGTTCATACCCGCGTTGATTCCGCATACGGTCGACGAAAAGGACACGGAGTCGATGAGCTTCTGTTGTAGACTGTCCAAGTCATCTGCAACAGTGTTCGAGCTGGTCTCTGGCTGAATCGCGCCATCAGAGCCCGTTATCCAGACAGCGTTCTGCAAAAAATCTTTACTAGATACTTCGCTGAGATGGCGGTAATAGAGCTGCTGAAAGTGCTGCAGATGTACGTCGACCTTTGAACTCTGGAGGTATTGTGGAATTGGGTGGGCCGGGAGGTACTGCAGTGCTGTTAGATATACTGAAGACCTCCGAAGACCGCTTTTACTCACAGTTCGCTTGCCAATGACGGCCTTCAATCGAGACCATAGGGTTCTGTCGGGCTGTGTAGGGGTCAATTTTTCACCGGTCTTGACTCGTTGTGTGCTCGATACGTGCGACATGCTGGTGGTAAAGTACGAGTTGCAGATATGTAGAGCGACCTAAGCGGAGCAAGATAACAAGCATAGGTCAGTCGCAGAGCAAGTGAAAGCAGTTGCTTGAGGATGCGACGAGCAGCGAAGAGTGCACATGCTGGCGCTGGGGAAGCTATTAGGCTGCTTGTCGGCTGCACACGTTAATATCAACCTACGTTTGGTGACGAAATCGGCGCAGCCGAGAGGCCAGTAGGAGATCAGGCGATGCGACACACCTCAATGTTGTCTTCACGAACCTGCACGGGTGTTCAGGATTTGTGTTCTCGCTAAAGTCGTCAGCCGCATGTATCCATTTCATTCGCTCGCCAAAGCTCCAGCTGTACACAGCCGCCGGTGAACAGGTCGGAAGAAGAAGACTTCCGCCGACATGTCCTCAAGTCACCCGCTGGAGCGCGAAGAAGCGATGTGTAAAGGTCGTAAGGAGCGACATTGACATTTTCATGAAACTCGGATTGAAAGTCGTTCGTTAACCCACACAGAAGGACCTCGACTGAAACCCCCTTGATGTTCGCATCGTGATGCCCGCCGGCATACAGTGCAGCCTAAGCAAAACCTTCAGAGAAGCTCTACTCCTTCTGCTGAAAGCCACCGTTCGAACCGCCATTGCTGTCGTCATCCTCACCAGAGCCGTTGCGCGAACCACCATTGCTGTTATTGTCTTCGTCCTCGCCAGAGCCATTCTGGCCTCCACGGTTCTGGTTCTGGCTACGGCCATTGCTGTTTCCTCCGCGGTTTTGGCTACGGCCATTCTGTCCTCCGCGACTCTGGCTGCGGCCATTGTTCGAGCCTCCATTGTTGTTGTTGTTGTTCTCTTCATCGTCACCACCGGAGCCATTCTGTCCCGAACGGTTCTGGCTACGGCCATTCTGTCCTCCGCGGCTCTGGCTGCGGCCATTGCTATTTCCTTGACGGTTTTGGCCACGGCCATTGCTCGAGCCACCATTCGAGCCACGGCCGTTGCTCGATCCTCCATTGCTATTCTGGTCGTCGTCTTGATCAGACATGCCATCGTTGTTACCGGATTGTCCTCCACGGTTTTGGCCGCGGCCATTGCGATTCCCTCCCCCGTTCTGGCCACGGCCGTTGCTCTGTCCTCCACGATTCTGACCACGGCCGCCGTTTGAGCCACCGTTACTATTCTCCTCGTCGTCTTCCTCGGATTGGCCATCCTCGCCACCGGACTGTCCTCCACGGCCTTGGCCACGACCATTGGAGTTTCCTCCGCGGCCCTGGGAGTTTCTGCCGTTATTGTTCGAGCCTTGGTTTTGGTTTTGGGCCTCGCGTTTCTCCTTGAAAGCCTCGACCTGCCCTGCGTGGTTGGGAACATGGCCGTTGGCCCAGCTGTTGCCGGAGGCCTCGTTGATGGCGTCACGCTTGACCTGGGCCTCGACTGCGGCTCCGCCCTGTTTTGAGACGTGGTTAGAGAAACTTGTCAATGCAGATATTGTACAGTGCTGGGTGGACATGTAGTGCTGGATGGACATACTTCGGAGGCGAATGGCGCGGCCGTAACGGCGACCGCAAGAACGGTGGCGGCGAGGTACTTGAAGTGCATCTTGGCGGGAGCGAAAGCTGAATGAGTTGAATGAAGTTGTGAAGAGGCGGTTGAAGTTGTTGGATGGTGGATAGAGAGCTCCTTCTCGTGCGACTTGGAGATCTTTATACCTTTCCTCAGCCCGCAGAAGCATCGACCGGCGCTGCCATATGCTTGAACGTCGATGTCGTCGACTCAGAAGCACCGTCAGGCGCTGGGATATGTTTGACATTGATGTCGTCGACTCGTCGATACCTTTACTTCATACTCTTCTCTGAAACACGAGTCAACGAAATCTCGCAATATGGATGCATCTAGATGCTGCGAGTCACTTGCGACATTCGAGTCGGGTTGTGAGTCGGGTTGTTTTTTGCTTTCAAGCTTTACCGGAACGTTTGATCTGTGGCTTCGGAAACACTTTATGTGCCGGAATGGAGCCCTGAGTCAGTGCACTGTTTTCTGCTCGCCGAATTGCTCAACGGTCCCTGGGCGATCGGAGTGCTGACAGCTTGTCACGTCAACACCCAGAACGAAACATGGTTTGCGTCTCGGTGGCATGCTTCTGATCGAATAGAACGTTTTAGCCGTGCTGTAGGTACAACACACAGCGACCTAACAGCGTCCATAACGGGTATAGCGCGCACCACGTGACCTCCAAAAATGGAAGTGAATGTTCATCTGCTGTCATGGCCGCTACACTCGCTATAGCGGCCATGACAGCAACAACATTAGGTTAGCTACTATTATATTAGGTTAGTCGTTATCTTTCTTTTAACCTTATACTCTTACGTCTCGCGTACTTGTCGTGTCGTCGCTATAGCTATAGAGTCGTTTATGTCTACGTTCTTAATAACGCCGGCTCTACCGCCGAGTTATATATAGCCGTCGCCCTTACCGACTCCGTATCTAGGCTAGACGCCTACGCCGGCGCTAGACGAAGTACGCCGGCCTCTACCGGCATCGAGTCCTTACTAAGCGTTACTCTTAATTAAGTAGACGGCGGAGCTAGAGGTACCCCTAGAGGCGAAGGAGTAGGGCAATGTCGTAAAGAAGAGATATAAGAAGCCTAGCTAGAGCGTACGGTAATAGTAGTAGTCTACCGCTCTAGCCGCCGAGGGTACGGCGACTAGTAACCTTAGTAGAGTGTTTATACCGGCGCCGAGTAGTAGTAGTAGAGGTCGTCGTAAGAACCGGATAACTAAGGAGGATAAGAAGGTATTTATACGTATCTACCTTAATAGTCGCTACCTTATTAGCGATAGATTCTAGGCTATTATAGACCTATAGTTTAGTTAGTAGGCTAGCTATTAATATAAGAGCTTATAGAGGGTCTTAAAGTAGCTTAAGGGATAGTATAAGGAGTTCTTTAAGGGTGTTAGTATATAGACTAGTAAGGAAGATAAGATAGGGCTATCGAGTACTATAAAGGAATAGCTAGCGTAGAAGTAAGAGCATAAGGCGGCTAGCTCTAGTCGTATAAGCGTTGTTACTACTTCTAATATAGAGCGAGCCGATTTATAACGTACGAGGGCTACTATAATAGTACGGTAAGCGAAGAAGAAGAACGTCGGTACTACTAGCTCTAGTAACGAGAGCGTAAGTAAAGTCGACGAGCTTAAGGGCGATAGCGAGCTAGATATTACCGATAACGAGACGCTTATACCTCTACTACCTCTACCGTTACGGCGCTCTCGAGGCGGTAATAGTAGTAGCTCTACCCCTACGGCCGCTCTAATACTATAACGACGGAGTTCTTTAACTACGTCGACCTCTATACTACGGCGGACGCTAATACGAAGCTCTAGTAAGCTATAGTCGAGTAGAGCGAGGGTAAGGAGTACCGCTAAGCGTTAAGCTAACGACGAGAATCTCGACCTTCGCCGTATGTTTAAGCGTTACTTAGTTAACGCCGACGATAATAGTAACCTTAAGGTAGAGTTAAAGTCGATAAAGGACATCGTAGTAAGCTAGTAGGCTATATAGAGGATACTAGCGTAGTAGATATAAGTACAGATATAGATATAGTAGTAGCTATAGCAAATATTAATATAGAAGGACCCCCTCGACGGCTTTAACTTAGACGCTATAAACGAGTTTATTTAGTTATTTCCTCTAAGGGTCTTACTCGATAGTTCCTTAGCCGATTCGGCTTAAATTTAAGCTACGTATAGTTTAAACATATAGTAAGGGCCTCCTATTATCGGATTACTAATATATTTACCGTATAGAAGGTAGTAGACGTATAAGAGGTTGTAGGGTATTAGATATTCGAAGCTTAAAGCCGGAATTTAGTCGGGCTTAGCGTTAAAATCTAAGTTATTAATAACTCTACTAAATATAAGCCGATTTCGCTCGTTTCAATTTTAAGTAATAGCTCGCATACTAGTAAATATAATAGGAAAAAGAAATAAATAAATATAGTAGTATTAGTATTATATTAATTATAGCTATCGTATTAGACCCTAAATTACGGAGCTTCGGAGGTACCTCCGCTTAAACTTCGAGTATTTAATACTCTAACTTTAAGAGCTTAGAGTAGTCGTTCCTCGTACATAAGTATCGAGGGGAAGCCGATCTACTTAGGCGTAAGGAAGTAACGGCTACGGTAATACTTAAAGGGAGCTATTCCGGATTAAAGATATATACTCTAGTCGTTGTCGGAGCTATTAAAGGGACCGATTAGACTAGATATTAGTCCGTCCGGTATTATAATAGCCTAGTATTTGTAGCCGTATACCTTCTTATAGCCTAAGTATTATAGTCGTTAATCCTTTAACGGTTTATAGAAGCCTTAAAAATAACTATCTACGAAACCCTATATCTTTCTACCGGCTCTAGCGTCCTTAATAGCTCTTACGAATAAGTTTATCCTTCGTCTACTCCGGAGCCTTAGATACTATAATATAAGCTAGCCGAATTGTATAGCGAGGTAATTAACGGTATCGGTAAAAACGATACTTAGGTAGGCCTCGCTCCTTCTAAAGGCCTCGTAGGCATCCTTCTACCGGCTTAGAAATAATATATACTAAAGGACGATATATAGAGCGAGCTCTAGTAACGGTTAAAGGCGGTTCCGGACGGTTATTAATATAATATCTAATGTAGTAGTTAACTCGAATATTCGTAATTTCTTAAATCTAAGATTAGTAGTTAGTTAGTAGCGGCGGTAACGATAAGCTCTTAATTCTCGTTCTTCTTCTTCCTTATAACAACAACTACTACTACCCCTACTAACGTACCTATAGTTTAGCTCGTACTACGACTCTAACCGATCCTCGAGCCTCTAGTCTAGGTAATTATACTCCGGGCGCGCGCGCCGCTATAGTACCGGCTTATCGAGCTTAAAGAGAAGGAACATAAAGTATACTAATATTCGAAGACGGTATAAAGCTATATCGTCCACGGCGGTAACAGTAAGGGCCTTATAGAGCAACTAGACATTTACTTACACACGAGAGCGACACGCCAAGAGATATTGCACGGACTATTACGCTTTACCGGATACATTCACGCACCGATACACGTGACGGCTATATTTGGACGCTGTCAGGTCGCTGTGTGTTGTACCTACAGCACGGCTAAAACGTTCTAATGCTGACGAATGCAATGTACGATGCCAGCGATGTCAGCTGGCGCAAGTAAACTTGCCAGAGCGATGGCGGTGAGCTTCATATAGTTGCCCGATGGTACAACAATCGGGCGAGATGTTGAGGAATTGGCAAGACCTGCCATCGCGTCTTATGTAGCCATGAGATTCATGCTTTCGATTCAGCCGGACCAAGCTCCATCTCCGCTCGCCCAGCAGGACGCCAAGCGAACCACCTGCAGTATCGTGATATGCCTGAACTTCGAGAGAATCAGAGGTCCGGCATACCGCTTCGATGTACGCATGCGTTGGAGAAGTCTGCAGTTCGTCCGATGAACAGAGCTCAAGCGAGGTCTACGCGGTGCTTTGGACCGGCAGTATCGATCGTGTTGAGGAAATCTGGCGTGGGACATCTGAGCCTGGACAGTTGTACTTAAGGACCTTGCAGGTCACGGCAGATCAGCAAGATGGCGAGGTGCGTTGTGTTGTCGTCGATGCCGTCTTGCTAAGTCAAGCGCTTGGTGCATTGTCAATCCTCCGCGCCGATCTTCCCGCCTAGACCACGAGATTCGACTGCAAAAACTCCACAATCCTCCCAGAGTCATCGCTCTCTCCACCTATCGCCACCGACGGTCCCATGCGTTCGAAGAAGCGCTTCTCAAACCAAGCGGGAAAGAATCCGGCATACTCCCAGTCGATGATGGCGTTGATCTTCAGTGATATCGGATCGACCAGAACATTCTGCTGCGAAAGATCGTTGTGGCAGAAGACGTATTCCTCCGATACCGAGGATCGGAGGTCCCATTCATCGCGGACGCATGCGATGTTCGCTCGGTAGGGTGGGATCACGATGCCACTTGGACCGCCCATTCTCGACGATCGAAGCCCTGTCAAAGTTTCGAGATGTCGTTCCAACTCCCCCTTGACTGTTTCTCGCTGCTCATGTTCGAGTTCGTGCATGCCGACCCCGTCGACAAATTCCGTGATCAGAACGACGGCATTGTCGTCTTCGAAACAAGAGTACAGTTTCGGCACAGGTATGTTCGTGTGGCGGCGGACAAACTCCAATGCCGCAGCCTCGTTCAGGAGTCTCTCATTGCCCAGCCTCGGCACATAAATGGTGCCTTTTATGGGACTAACTTGCCATTCAGCAGGTCGGAGGGAGCGTTTGACGAAGCTATCTCCAGAGTGAAAGTATTTTCTCTCAGCTGTGATGCCAATGCAAGTCTTTTCCCGGCGTGCATTCGCGATCTTGTTAGTAACCGCCATGTTCACTTGAGGCGGATGTAGAAAGGACTGGGAGACAACAGAGCGGCCTTGAATAGACCTAGCGGTCGCTTCTGCTTTATGACCGGCCGGACTTGACCCGATGCTGCCTCTTCTGCATCCTTCGTCCGGATAGTAGATGGCTCCTACGATAGCAACGAATCAAATCGCAGATGGAAAGGTCGAACAAATGCGCGGCATGTCTTGTCACTCCTCCGTCCTGTGCTTCGTGCGAAGTTTCGTCCGAACGTCGAGTCTGGAGTCGGGAGGCTGCTCTTTCAGTACATCGTCCAGCTCGGCTGGCTACGCAGTGCATAACCTCGCGAGAAGCGCGTAGGGAAGGTGGAAAGTAGATGGAAGGCAAGGTGAGTGGGATTGAGCGGAAGAGGAGAGGGGGCCAAAAGAGGCGACGTCTATCGTCGAGGGCAGCCTCAGGCAACAGTCTCATCACGTGACTCGTACATCATCGCCGCGGCGAAGCTCAGCCCAGACGCCCGCCATCGAGCAGGCAGACGACAGCGATCTTCCTCTCTCCCTCACCAACCTTCCACCCCCATCTATCTCCACCGCTGCCGCCGACATGGGTGCAGTACTCGCCCTTCCTCTGCTGGCAGTCCCCAGCATAGGCACAGTACGATCATCCGCCCCGCCCTCTTCTCCGGCGCATACTGACCTGCAACCTCTCAGATCTTAACCTTCGGCGCAAGCTGCTGTGGTGCTGTATGTGCTCCAAAAACCCTCATGACACTCTGTCGCAAGCTAACGATGTCTTCTCAGGCCACCTGCTCCGCCGTCTGCTCCGCCTGCGGCAAATGCAACAACTCCATCGCCACTCGCATCGCCTACGCCTTCCTCCTCCTCCTCAACTCCCTCCTGTCTTGGATCCTGCTCACGCCCTGGGCCGTCAAGAAACTACAAGCCGTACTCCTCGACTATGTCACGATCAATTGCGCCGGCCACGACTGCTTCGGATTCGCCGCCGTACATCGGGTCAACTTTGCGCTGGGACTGTTCCATTGCATTCTTGCTGGACTGCTGGTTGGAGTCAAGTCTTCAAAGGATACAAGAGCCGCGCTTCAGAATGGATACTGGGGGCCGAAGATCGTGGTGTGGCTGGGACTGATCGTGGGAAGCTTCTTGATTCCGAATCGCTTCTTTGAGGTGTGGGGGAATTATGTCGCGTTTGGGGGAGCGGTGTTGTTCTTGTTGTTGGGATTGGTGCTGTTGGTGGATCTGGCGCACACTTTTGCGGAATTCTGCATTGACAAGATTGAGGAGACGGACAGTGGACTGTGGAGAGGCGTGTTGATTGGAAGCACGTTGAGCATGTTCTTGGGGAGCATTGCGATGACAATTGTCATGTACATCTTCTTCGCTGGCAGCGGGTGTGCGATGAACCAGTCGGCCATCACGGTGAGTGCTCGTGACCAGAGACTTGATTGGAATTCACTGACCAGAGACCACAGATCAACTTGGTCCTTCTCCTCACCATCGCAGTCCTCTCGATTCACCCAACCATCCAAGCCTCCAACCCACGAGCTGGCCTCGCTCAAGCTGCCACGGTCTCGATCTATTGCACCTACCTCACGCTTTCCGCCGTGGCCATGGAACCTGATGACAAGAACTGCAATCCTCTGATCCGCGCGACCGGCACACGCAAGGCATCTATCTTCATCGGCGCTGTCGTCACATTCATCACTTGCGCCTACACCACTACTCGTGCGGCGACATATGGCCTCGCATTGGGAAGTGGCAAGGGAAGCGGAGCTATTGCGTTGGAAGAAGATGATCACGCTGGTGGGCATGGACTGGTCGACACCCAGCCGGAGAGCAGGCGGGAGATGCGAGCTGAGGCGCTGAGGAGAGCAGTCGAAAGTGGTGCCCTGCCAGCCAGCGCCCTGGACGAGAGTGACGACGAGGATGACGATGACGACCCGAAGACTGGGAAGTATAAGAATGATGACGAGAAAGCCCGTGTTCAGGTATGTCTCAAACCCACCATGAATGCACGTCGAAGGTCGGATGCTAACGGAATTTTCAGTACAACTACACAATCTACCACATCATCTTCATGCTCGCCACAGCATGGATCGCTACTCTTCTCACACAAAACATTGGCGGCGACAAGCACATCACCAAACCGGATGACTTTGTCCCGGTTGGCCGGACGTATTGGGCGAGTTGGGTCAAGATTGTGTGTGCGTGGGTGTGTTATGGCATCTTTGGATGGACGCTTGTTGCTCCGGTGGTGTTGCCGGAGAGGTTTGAGTATTGATTTTATCGATGAGGTATTGTTACGAATAACAGCTGGGATAATACAGAAATTCTACGACAGCTTGTGAGCTTGATCCCTACAGGAAGTCGCGGAAGTTCTCTCTCGTGTAAAGTATCGATCAGTGGCTTTTCCCTGGAGTCATTCACTTGTCTTCTACAGAATGCGTCGTGTGACCTTTCACATGACAAAATCGTTCGCGGAACGACTCCGCGCGGCAATGGACGGAGAGCTTTGGTTTTGACCGGGGTTGTGGGGTAGGTTCACCGTTCACGGCGGGGACCTTCGGCAATGGACAGATGGCTGACTTCACCTTCTTCTTTCTCCCAGGAACATCGTCCTTCGAATTGACATTGGAATTCGTCTTTCAAAGACCAGCATCGCGGACCCGGGCAGCCAAAACCAAAGTCGCCCATCATGTATACCGCGTCCTTCGCCTTCTTCGAGGCACTATGGGATGTAAGTTCACTCCCCTCCACGTCCAATGCCCTCAGCTCCACACCGCCACCCTTTCCACACCCATCACCTAACACCCCCCATCCCAGGCCGGCGTAACCCACGTCTTCGTGAACCTTGGCAGCGACCACCCCTCCATCCTTGAAGCAATCGTCAAAGGCCAACGCGAAACCCCCCACAAATTCCCCAAAATCCTCACCTGCCCCAACGAAATGGTCGCCATGTCTCTCGCCGATGGGTTTGCCCGCTTGACCAACCGTCCACAAGCGGTGATCGTGCACGTCGACGTCGGGACGCAAGGTCTCGGAGCGGCGGTGCACAACGCATCTTGTGGAAGGGCGCCGGTACTGATTTTCGCGGGACTGAGTCCGGTGACGTGTGAAGGGGAGCTGAGGGGGAGTCGCACGGAGTATATCCATTGGATTCAGGATGTGCCGGATCAGAGGCAGATTGTGGGGCAGTATTGTCGGTATAGCGGGGAGATCAAGAGGGGGGTGAATGTCAAGCAGTGAGTTATCGTTGTTCCTTGGGGTTGGAAGGGTTTTGGCTGACGAGATGTCTAGACTGGTCAATCGTGCGCTCTCCTTTGCCACTTCGGAACCTCGCGGACCGGTCTATTTGCTTGGATCTCGGGAGGCTATGGAAGAGGAGATTGAGCCTTACTCCATCAACCAGGCCCATTGGACGTCTGTCACCCTTGGCGGCCTCACGCCACCGCAAGTCTCCCTCATCGCCGACGCTTTGATTGAAGCTGAACGGCCTCTTCTCATCACTGGCTACTCCGGCCGCAATCACTCCGTTCCGGCCGCACTCGCCGCTCTCGCAACCGCAGTCCCGGGTCTCCGCGTCCTCGACACCGGCGGCTCAGACATGTGCTTCCCCTCCACCCATCCCGCCTGGCTCGGTCTCCGCTACGGCGTGCACGAAGCAATCCCCAAAGCCGACGTCATTCTCGTCCTCGACTGCGACGTTCCCTGGATCCCGACCCAATGCGCCCCCTCCCCTACCGCCAAAATCTACCACCTCGACGTTGATGCTCTCAAACAGCAAATGCCAGTCTTCTACATCCCCGCCCTCGCCCGCTTCCGCGTCGACGCATTCACCGCCATCTCCCAACTCGCAACCTACACGACCTCCACCTATTCCACCCGCGTGCAATCGCAACCCTACACCGAACGCGCCGCTGCCCTGCAAGAATCCCACAAATCCACCATCACCCACCTCCAATCCCTCGCCGTCCCCGAACCCGACCACACCTTCCAAACCCCCTACCTCGCCTCCCGTCTCCGCGCTCTCCTCCCAGAAGACACAATCTTCGCCATCGAAGCCGTAACCAACGCCCCCTCAATCCACGACCAACTCCGCCCGCACTTGCCGGGAACCTGGATCAACTGCGGCGGCGGCGGACTCGGCTGGTCCGGAGGCGGCGCACTCGGGATCAAGCTCGCGACCGACGAAATCGCAGGCGGTCCAAACCGCGGAAAATTCGTCTGCCAAATCGTCGGCGACGGGACCTTCCTCTTCAGCGTCCCCGGGAGCGTATACTGGATTGCGGAGAGATACAAGATCCCCATCCTCACCATCGTACTCAACAACCAGGGCTGGAACGCCCCGAGAAAGTCGCTGCTGCTCGTCCATCCCGAGGGTTTGGGGTCTCAGGTGGACAACGAGGAGTTGAACATCAGTTTTGCGCCGACGCCGGATTATGCGGGGATCGCGAGGGCGGCGAGTGGAGGGAAGTGTTGGGCGGGACGGGCGGCGGACGTGCAGGGGTTGGAGGCGAAGTTGAAGGAGGCGATTGAGGTTGTCAAGGAGGGGAGGACGGCGGTGTTGGATGCGCAGTTGGGGGGGACGGGGGGGAAGTATCAGGGGGAGTGAGTAGGAGGAGAGTGTGGAGATGGTGTGTTGGGGGATGGGGGCGGGTGTGGACTGCGGTGGAGGTAGATATAGCGATGGATCAGTGCATGTCATTGCTTTTCACATGAGTTACTGGGTTCTCGAGCTCGGTCGTCGTGGAGCGGCCCTGGCTCGCTGTCCCTCACTCGCCGGGGACATGATGCCAGCCTCAGGCAGCATATACTTAGTCATCAGCCTTCGACCGGGCGAGATCTTTACTCCCATTTTCGTGGTTCTCTGCTTCCTCGCCCACGAGCCGCATTTTGCATCTCGTTCTCATCGACACGCAAGCCGGTATGGCAGTTTCTGCACAGTCAATTCCTCTCCACAACGCCGGACCTGCTGATCAAGCCGTCACCAGCATGAGATTCCGCTCGCCCGTATACACGACATTGCCTTTGGGCTGAGTGACGCTCAAGCATTTCGAGAGGCGCCGTGTCGCTGCGAATCACGCCACATCACGTCCGATGCAGGACTCGAGGCCTTCGATGACTGTACGGCTGAAAGTGGTGTGACCTGCGTCGTGTCGCTGATCCAGTCACCACAAGCTTGACCACTCCCACGTCTTCGGCTTCCAGCACCTCTACGTCTACCGGAGCAACCAGCCAGACGTCAGCTACGTCGTCGACCTATCCACTACCTAGGCGATAGTGTACGCTCTGACTGCACCGGTGTCACGCTATCAGCCGAGTGTGTACCAAAGTCCGACAAGCAGCTGTATTTGACTTGTTGAGGAGGTTTGACACGGACAGGTATATACGACTAAGCTCTAGAATGCACGCATCAGCTCGCGGAATGACACATGCGTTCCTTACGACCGCGAGACAGCCGAACATCGACGCTGAAAGCGCAGGAGGTCATTCTCGTTGGAGACAAACCTTGCACAGACACGGTTTCTCGGAACCAGCCCTGCGTTGAACTCCAAAGTTCACCAACTCCTCCCATGGGTACTTCCTCAAGAACTCCATAACGGATTCTGGGAGACGCTCTGGAGACTCCGAGCTAGCTCGCTCACGTTCATCAACCTCTACAAGACCACATCTGCCCAACCACGCTGTCGCTCCTTTCCCGAATAGGAGAGCGGTCCTCAAGCGCGGCTGAATCCTCGTGGGAAAGCCCTAAATCGCCTTGTGGCGTAGTCTAGAGCGCCCTCGACCCGCCCGAAACATCAGCCCACCACAACGCCATAAACGCCTCTCGCGCGCCCCGAAGCGTGCGTTCGCACCTCATTCGATGGCGTGACTTCGTCCTCTTTTCCTCTTGGAGACGCCGATTTCCCGTCCGCTGTCGCGCGCGGGCCTTGGTGAGCTTGTCGCCGTTCATCGCTTGGCTTCCTGTCGCGGAGGGATGGTGGCGATGTCCTCCTGAACAGAGAACTTCGGGTTCCCTGCCATATTTATTGCCGAAACAAAAATCCTCGCACATCATCAGTCAGAACCCCAACGACCTCAGCGAATTGCTCATCACCTGCCCAAACGTCCTCTGCAGCACGATCCCCGGATGGATGAAATCATGCCACAGACAGGGTTGGCCAGCCGGATAGCTCTGGCACGTACTATTCGGGGCACCATATCGCGTCGGATTGTCCAGGATTGTATTGTAGTACGGCGTTGGATCCGCAATACTCAAGTTCGCCAGAGGATACTGCGAGCGAAAAGTCGCAGCTCGGATTTTGATCTGGTTGTTGAACCAGGTCGTGAGCGTCTTCACATCCGCGGCGTTGGAGGAGTTTCCGTAGCCGAAGACGCCGGCGCGGAAGATTGCTGAGAGAGGGTGTGAGTGGCATGATCGCAGGGACTCAGCGAAGACTTACGAGGCACCAAGATCACCACGAATTTCCGCACACCCATCGAATACTGCTGTCCGAAAATGCCAAAGTAATCCGCCACGTCCGGCTGCAAGACTTGCTGTCCCGCAGAAGCATTCCGACCCGCGTACGCCTGCAGCGCAACATCGTTCACGCCGAAGCAGCTAATGAACAGACTGTTCGTGCTATTCCACCCGATTTCGTTGGAACTCGCACTTCCAACAAGACTCGTGAATTGCTGCATCTGATCCCGATAGTCCGTGACTGGCTCGGGCAGCACGATCGACGACTTCGCCATGGCAGCGTTGACGGGGTTGCCCCCGACGGCGAGGTTGTAGACGACGGTTCCGGGGCGAGCGTTGTTCTTCATGAGCATGTCGACCCACATGTCTCCGCCGGCTTGGCGGAGTCCGGGGAATGCGCCGTTGCCCAGGGGGTTGGAGACGGAGGGTTGGGGGGTGCTGGAGATGTTGAAGCCGGTCATGGTGTAGGAGTCGCCGCTGCGAAGGGGTCAGAGTGATGTTCCTGACGGTTGTCCAGTGAGCCTTACAAGATGAAGAGGTATTTTGAAGGTTTCGTGGTCTGGCGAGGTAGAAGGCTAGCTTCAACGACCGAGCTCGAGAACAGCAGCACGCTGGCGAGAACGGAAGAAACGAACATATTGCCGGAAATGCCCTGGAAAGCATGCAACGGGGAAAGCGACTTACCTCGCGGACGTTGGACATCTTATACACCAACAGCATTCCCGTTGTGCCTAGCCTAGCCCCCTTCGTGGAAAGTCCCGAGAGATGCAATCTAGGATTGCGGCGTTGACGTTGAGCCACGTGGGAGTGGACAAAGCAGATTCTGCCGCGTGCGGACGCCAACGAAAGAACCGGTGTAGGTTCTTGGGACTGCATCGTGCATTAGCGAATGTCGAAGGGCTGTGATAGAACTGTGGCTTGAAGGGCTAGAAGCCTTTCGATCCGCCGGAGCAATTCACTTGATCTAAGCTTCCGTACAATGCCTCTTTTGGGTATGGCTCCTCGCTTACTGCTGCTTGTTCTCGCCGCGCGAGGGTCCAGACCCAGCTCTGCGCTGTCTTGTAGAATGTACATGAATACAAGGATACAACTCCCACCATCTACTAAGTATACATTCCTCCCCTCGACCCCTCCTCCCTCCCCAACAACCTCTGCTGCAACCGATCCGACGGCACGAGCGGAAGCGTCTCCACAGCCCTCAGCGTCCTCGGCGCACTCTCCTCCACCTTCTTCATATTCCCCACAAACCTCGCCACATCGGGTCCTTGACTCACCCCACCCATCGTCTCAATCCTCCTCAATCTCGTGAGTGCCGACGCCAGGTGAACTATAGTCTTGTACTGCGGAGCGATGGCGTCAAACGCAAGATATCTCCCTCTGATGTACTGCAAGCCAGTACGCCTCGGTTCCGGACGAGGGGCGTAGTTGCGCGCTCCTCTGGAAGTCGTCCAGCCGGGGAATTGATCGATTAGGTATCGCTCGGTCAGGGTGAAGGCGAGCAAGACGAGAGGTGGTCGGGCGGTGCAAAGGGCTTGAATGAGAGTGTTCCAGGCGATGATGTCGAAGACGTAGCCTTGGCGGACGAGCGAGGTGAAGGTGTCGAGGATGTCCATGATGCCGTTGCGCTCGGACAGAGAGCGCATTCGGTATGCGAGTGGAGTGGAGAGAATGTGGTCGAGACCGGGAGAGGGAGCAGAGGGTTTGACTACTGCTGTTGTCTTTGCTGGTGTGGGGTCCGAGGGAGCGGATGGGGCTTGAGCGGAGAAGCCAATCTCGGCGCTTGAATCTTCGTGGTCGGAGGTCGAATGCGCATTCTCCTCTGATACGGTGGCTGACGCCAGAGGATCCCCCAGAGTCGCCAACAGAGTGAAGTCCGGCAAAGATACCCGAGGAGCAATTCGATCTGCCTCCGCCCTTGCCAGATACCAATACTCACGGACCGCGTCGTGATTGCCTGCTTTGAGATGGGCGTTCATGAGCGCAGAGATGATGCGCATCGGCAAAGGTTGTTCATCGGCGCCAGTGGCGGCGTCTTTGTACATCGCGAGTAGCTGCTTGACAGCTTCGACGCAGCTGCGGTCTCCGTGAACGCGGATAATGGACGCAAAACTTGACAGGACATCTTCTCCCCCTCCTGGATTGAAGAAAGGATCCTTGTTGGCCATGTCGGCTCTGTCAGCCTCACCGACGGCATCGCGCAGCTCCGCTATGACATCGGAAAGAGGCAACGGGGTTCCATCCGAGGTGTACCTGGTCGGAGATCTGGCTTCGAGTCGCGCTTTGGCTTGAAGATAAAGCCGTCGTGTGGCGAGCGAAGGCTTGACCTGCTTGTTCAGCATGGTCTTGTGGAGCGCAATCGCCTTAGGGAACCGCCTCGTCTGGATGAAGCCATGCATGGCAATGGCGTAATGCATGGCGGTAGGCCGCAGATTTTCTGACCACATGGTCTTGTCCATGATCGTCACAGCGGAGTCTGGCTGACGATACACGACAAGGGCGAGCATGAGCGCACTAAAGGTGTGAGTATCCAGCATGATTCGTTCCTCCTTCATCCAGCGGTAAGTTTGCATGGTCGCTTCAATATTCCTCTGGCGGGCGTATCCGACAAGTAGAATATTGAAGCATATGGTGAGAGAGCCCGTGACCTTGCGAGCGCGGACATCTGGGACTGCCTTTCGCAACACCTTTTCAGCTTCTTCAATCTCACCCGAGCGGATGAGAGCCCGCATGTAGCTTCCAACAAAGGACGTTTGATGGGGACCTCCATTGAGTTTCTCGAACTGCTCAAACAGGTTTTCGATGCCGTCGACATCGCCACGAAGAGCGAGTAGCTCTAATACTGGATGGAATGTTTCCACTACGGGAGTGAGATCCGTCTCGACAATCAGCCTTTCAAGAAGTTCCAGAGAAGCGTGTATTTTGTTGGCACGTGAGTATGCATGGAGCAGCACGTTCCACCACTTCAAATGCGTCTTTGCGCCGTGTGCGGCAGCCATCTGCTGTACTTCCTCAAAGGCATCTCGCGCCTGGGCCCATTCTCCACGTCGAGCATGAACATAGATCAAAGCCCACAGTGCATATTCCTGGTCTGCGTACAGAGGGTATTGCTCCTGGAGGTAGGCGAAAGCCTTACGCACTTCTTCAATGTTCCCGAGTCGCGCATGCGAAGTCATGAGTAGCTGCGCTGCAGAGCAGCTTAGCTTCTCGTGGTAAAGCTTGAAGTCTGCAGCGATGAGTTCGTACGTGATGTTCTTGAACGTATACTTGGGGTCTCGAGTGGTCTGCGCAAGTTCAAGCGAGCGCGCAAGAAGCGTTTCCAAGAGCTTCTGCGGAGGTTTGACGCCTGGAATCTCTCGATAGCTGCTGTACATATACGAGACAAGCCGGTGGACGCCTCTGTAATGAATGGGTCGGTGAAAGCGGCGGAGGAGATCCTCGAGGTACTCGAGAAATAGGCGTGGAGCTTCAATGTCCCACTTCTTGATGTGGTCCAGAGCACGGTAAATCTTTGTCTTTTGCGGGTCGTCATCACCTCTATAAGGTGTTGGCAATACCTTGCGCATGGCTTCCCGACACAGCCTGGTGCAAGTAGCACGGGATTGCTCCAAGGATGGTATTCGGCCTTGGCCGATTCTTGGCTCACTCATCATGTCCGCTTCAGCCTCCTTGGTTTCCAGTCGTTTACAATGGGCTGCAAATCGGAAAGCTTTGGTGATAAGGTCCGGAACTTCCATGACGTGCAACCAGAAAAGTTCCTTCTTGTTCGCCGACGCTGAATCTGACAAAATTTCATCGTGGTCTTCCTTGATGGTCACAGCATGCTGCCACGCGCGATCTTGCAACGCGTATTGGAAGAAACCTCTGGTGATCTGGTGCCCATTCGGGATATTTTGTAAAGCCTGTCGGTGCACCTGAAAGGCGGCATCATAGTCTCCGCTCCGCAAATGTACGACGATGGCGGCCTCATAGTCTGACAGAGATCGTGCTTCAGTCGGAAGTGCATAGAAGAGCGTGACTGTATGAGATGCTGCGGTATCATCCCACAGTCTGGCCATGTACAACAGCAGCTCGTGCTTCAACCTGGAGTCGTCTTTGGCAGACTGATCGAGAGACTGATACAGGAACCAGATACGCCGGATATCTCGTGCGTGAACGCTGTTTGGTCGACCGCTGATGGAACGTCGTAGAATTTCGAGAGGGTTGTGGACGGGTGTAAACTCGTGCTCTGGAGGGACAATGGTATCTCCTGGATCGTCGGGGGTGACCTCAGCAACGTCTCTCATTCCAAGTATGGGGATCTCGGATCGAGCTGGTTCGTATTGTCTCTCCACTGGCTGGCTGCTCAACTCGCTGACCATTTGGTGAGTGTTACTAGGCCGGTTCGTGGCGCTGTCAACGGAGGGCGTGGTGTCGCCGAGACCGCCTATCGGGCGAAATTCGACGGACTCTTCCACTCCAGATCCGTTTGGTTCTTCCTCGCGAGCGGAACAACTGTGAGAAAATCCTCTTGAAGCCTGGACAAACCCATCCGGAAGCCTCCTTATCTTTCCCTTCCCCCACCTCTCGCGAGCATTTACATTCCTCCTCTGCATCCAAGCCAACGCCTGCGGCGGGTATAAAAACTCCAAGAGGATGCCGTCGCTTTGTGGATTCGGCACTTGTGTCCTTTGGTACGAATCTTTCAACACACTTGTACTTCTCCGATGTCCTCTACTCTTATCGTGCCTCGTAACATTATCCTTTGCTAGACATCCTCCAACAGCCCAGGGTGGGAGCTCGATGTCGGCAGCTCCATGGTTCCAGAAAGTCGAATGCAACTGGCGCGTGCTCCGCGGAGCCCGCTGCGCGTAATGAACAGAGTCTCGGGCTCCGACTTTGAGACATGCTGTCGCGCGCTCTAGCATGCCACCACCGCCGGCGAGCTCGAGCTCATGCGGGTCACAGCTTTACGTGAGGACTCCGGGCGAGTTGGTTGGCGTATTCGTTCGCGCGGATGGGAAGGCGCGATCGTGGCGTCGGTATTGGATGATGTGCAGGTTGGATTGTCAGAGGGTTTCCAAGGTCTGGATTCTTGACCGTCGCCAGAGAGTCTATGATGATGGCTTCGTTCGAGAAGTCTGTCGACCTTGTCCATGACACTCTCTAAAGTTAAATTTGCCCAGCTGGACACCTCAGGCATCACTCCCGCGGTGAAGCTGGATTGACATCTTCCTTTTGCCATCTTCCTACAACATTCACTTCGTTTTCGCACTTTCCTAAAGGAGTCTCGAATCGATCCATGTGTCTTGCTTGTGAAGTCCGGCTCCGCATTACGGTCTTTGGCCGGACGGTCTCGGGCTAGACGGCTACAACAAATGTGTGAGCCTCAAATGGAAGTCTCGTCCATTTCCTCCTTCTCCGTCTCTCCGCATTCCAAGTCCCACTCGGAGAGCGGCTCTTCTGGTGTTTCGCTCAGTCGGGAGTCGCCGCGTGGAAGGTGGAAGGTGGAAGAGGTTGGGGAGCTGAGGCGGCCGAACCTCGTGTAGGTGGGTTTCGCACTGTCCTTACCCTCACCATTGTCTAGATGTCCGGCTTCCATGTTCGACACCATACTCGCAGAAACGAAGACTGTCTGAGAAATGGGCCTTTTCAACAACACGAGCGACTTCTCGCTCCGAGGCCGCGCATCTCTAGCTCGGATTTCCTGGTTCGAACCAAAATACGGTAGGCGATTTCCATGGTCCTGAATCTCAATCTCCATGTCGAGGAGTCACAAGCCTTGTCGGAGTCATCCTGCCATTCTTGCACGACGTTCTTCCTCAAAATGTCTTCATTTGATTGCCACAGTGCCGTTGTCGCTTCTTCTCAAACGCAACAATCACCTTTTCCAATTCTCGAGCGAAAGACCACAAGCGACGCTGTTCTAGCTCTCAAAATGGCGACTGAAGACAACGAAAAGGCGGCTGAGTTCGCTAGCCAGCAGATCCTAGAGGATGTGAGTTACCAACAACAAGCCGAGTCATGAGACCTCCCGTGCTTACTTTCCTTTCAACACAGATCAAAGCCTACTCTGCTCTCCTCGAGTATTGCGATGTTCTCTTGCCACCTGAGACGTATGAGACGCCGGCAGCTACCACAGCCGCTGCGAAGCGGGCTCGCCGCAGTATTGTCCGTCTACAGAGCAAAATTAACATACTTACACACGATCGGGAGAGTCTCTCTATCTTCTACAAGGATCCAGCGGCGGACACGTAGTGATAGTGGACAGCCAGAACATGAGTCATGCGAAACAAACCCACTCCGATGAGTGGCAGGCGAGGCGCTCGCCAATTGAAGTCTCTATCCAGGCCATCGAAATCACTTCTGACGCATCGTACTCCAAGACATCCGTCGGCTTGCTGGATGTCCTCCTTGGGCGATGCGACGAACTCTCTACCGGCTCATACCGCAATCCTTTCGGCATATCATTCGCTGAGCACCTCGTCATTGTGAGAGACTTGTCTCCAATCTCACTCTGCAGGGACGCATTCGAAGCTCGATCTGGCGAGATATGCGTTCGACACGTATTTTGTAGCCAGCAATCATTCCTTGATGTGCAGACGTCTGCAGATTGGCCGGTCTTCCAGCGGTCGTGACTTTTACGACATGATGACCGTCGAGGCGACACGGCCTCAGTTTGATGCGCAGGACATTAAAAATCTGGACGTATTCCAGAGGGACCCAACGCAGCGCCAGGACTTGGAGTTCAGGCTGTTTGCTGCACGTTTCGGAAGGCCCGACTGGATGGCCCGCAGTGCAGTGAACCCCGTGTACCAAATCAAAAGTCGCAGGATGATACACGTCATGCTCATCACGTATCTCAAAGCCTTGGAGAAAGCGTTCAGAGCCCTCCGGAGCTCTGTTGGGCTCTATACAGGAGCAGCGAAGGACGCTACCGAAATCAAAGCTTGTGTCGAAGCTGCACGCGGGCGGAAGGTGGACCTGACAAAATTCATGATGCTCTTTGAGGCGATCCTCGTGGAGCACTTCAAATGGCTGGAAAAGTTCCGAACCAAGCTGGCGAAGACAGAATCGCCTGTGTCAGCTACCTCTGCAAAGCAGAGAGGACCGCCAGCAGCCACTCCCGGGGACAGCAACGAGCACAATGCCGATGTTGACAGCGGCGATGACACCAACCCAAACACACTGGCAGAAGCACAAGACCTCGATCTCGTGACAAAGAGGGAGGGTTGGGCACAGGGAGCGATCAAGTACTTGAGACTCATCTGCCTCCACACATACTCTATCTGCCAGGCAATAAAATGGCATCCTCGGGGCCAAAGTGCACACGCGGAGCGAGAGATACATTTCTTGACGGAGTCCGCCTTTACATTTGTCGACATCCGTCAACACGCATCTGGGCAGACCCGGAAGCCGTTCGCTGAATGTGTGAGGGAATGGTGCAAGCAATCTCCCTTCCGCGAGGAGGAGAGACTGACGAAAATACTCCCACACCGACGCAGGGCAGACGAGTCTATCGAAGACAGTGAAATCCTCACCTCCACCAGATTCTCTGGCACTTACCATGCCGAAAGCGTCCTGGCTATACTAGAAGCTCTGGTCAAGTCACCACAATTCTCAGATCTCACAGAAACCTGGCTCGAACGAAACGGCATCAAAGCCACCCGATCAGACCTCGTCAAACTCTTCAAGCGCCCATTCGCCACGGACAAAAAGTGTATATGCAGGGCGTGCTGGATCGTTGACCGATGCAAAAGATCTCACGGGTCCCACACATCGGCGCAGCACTAGCTTGTTCGCGCCGGCGAGGGCGGTCGTGCTACCACCTTTCACCCCCAGAGACGTCGCCGAGAAGTGCCTCAAAAGTATCACTTCGAGACTGGATGATAAATTGGAGTCGCTCGAATGCATCGCCTCGGTGATCTACAATGACAGCACACCCCGTCAAGAAATCGTGGACGAGGGCCCTCCAGAACGACCAGCAATAGCTATGGGGATGGGCCCAAAGCTGCGACCCTATTCTCCGCCACTAGTAATCCCAATAGTCCCCAGGGATCCCGATTCCACACATCCGGGGAAGGTACGAAATATCCGCAACGCATCCTGCAATGCCGGACGTATCGCCCACATGCACCTCGGAGCCCAACTTGAAGCGATACCGCGAGGATGCCACGGAAGAGAAGGACAACGTCAGTGTGGAAGAGCAGTCGGGCCACGGTGACGGCGATCTTGATGTCGATGACTGGCCTTTTTGCGGCGGCTGGAGTGATGGAATTTCACCCAACGAACCTCTTCCGACAATCCTCCATCCGGGCGTGGAGGTCGACACGGACGTGGTGCCTTGGGACGACTTGCAGAAGGAGTGAGGCGATGAAGACGGGCGAGGACCGGAAGGGGGAGGTTGTCTGATGGGGAGCATGGCCAAACGTGCTGAAGCTCTGCTGACTGATGGGTAAGGAAGACAATCGGCGTGGCTTTTGTTACCATGGCGGTTCGAGCAGGAGATTGACCTGCGATGACTGGCATCAAGTCCCAAGTCCTGGTGATACAAACGCATAAACCGACTTACACTTGTTTTGTAAAACGTGCCATCGATCTTCTTCTGAATGTCCTCCCTCGGCCAAGCCAGCCTGTTCCGCTAACTGAGGGACGCCTCCAGGCACGACTCCCGCACATGCGCCGCCGGGACGGCCCGCGCCCGCCAGCTGGCTTGGGGTTTTCTTCTCGTCCCCGATCGCGCTGTGCGGAAGAATAATCAAGCCCATCATCACCCTTGCCCACGAATCGAGAATGAGCGACCCTGTCTCGACAGTCCCCGGACAGGCAACAGCCGCCCCGGACACGGTCGACGGAGAATTACCCGAGCATTTGTTTGCTACCCACGAGTGTCTTGAAGACGTAAGTCTGACCTGTTTGTTCCGCACCGCCGGACGATGGGGAAGAAATTTTGAGTCCAACTGATCATGTGCTGCGCAGATCAAAGCATACTCCGCTCTCCTTCAGCAGTGCGATGTCATACTCCCGTCTCCCCCAAGCGCTTCCCTGCACATCACAGAAGAAGCTGGAAAAGGCAAACATCGTGACGCTTTCGAACGTGTGCAAAACAAGGTGAATTTGCTTGTACGCAATCACGAAGTTCTGGCGATCACACATACCGGCTCTTGGGACACCGAGGACGGGGAGATAGTCGTCGTTAACAGCGGCAACGTCGTACTCGCCATCAATCCCGTCAAGGACGCTCATGTGAAGGTCGACGCCGATGACCATCCACTCAAGGTTGTCATTCAGGCCCACTCGCACAACTTGGATGAACGCTCTCTGCTCCCGAATGTCGACCCCGTGGATCACTTACTTGCCAGATATGGCGAGATCGCCATCGCTGACGCGGGAGCCGCCAACAAGCCTCGCAAGCCAGACGTCCCGTTTGCTGAGCACTTCAATATTGTCAAGGACCTGCTGCTCGAGTGTCACGGAGCAATGACGAGTACAGCGCTGGACCGCGCCCGGAAGAGACTCAGAGACTACATCATGATCAGCAGTCATCAAAAGATGTTGAGACGTTTGGAAATGGGTCAAAGCAAGAAAAAGAGGACCTTCTACGATATGATGACCCTGGACACAGACAATGACGCATTCGACGTCGATGACATTCCAGACTCAAAGGTTCTTAAGGCACTGCCCACCGCCCAGCAATTGCAGCTGTTGCGAGAATACGCCGAAGACCATGGCTTGCCTGACTTGGTCGTACGTGTCGCAGGAAACCCCGTCTACGACAAAGCTGGTCGGAAACTCTTGCACACATTGCTGAGTTACAACCTTCAGATGACCGAGTTAGCACTCAGGCAGTTGAGAGCCGCTGTCAGGAGGGAAAAGCTGCTGAAAATATCCAAGGAGGGCGACAAAATCAAACGTCTCGTCGATGCAGCTCGCGGTGAGGTGCAAAATCTGAGAAATTTCGTGGCTCGCTTCCGGCCTGTTCTCGAGGAGCATTGTGTTTGGCTGAAAAAATTCAGGCGCGGTGCTACGAAGAGCCCTTCGTCGGCAGCCGCTCAGTCGACTAAGGCGCCTTCCAGCGATCCGGCATCTTCCAGCGATCCGGCGTCTTCCAGCGATTTGCCAGCCGCGACAGCCAACGTTCCCGATGATGTGGCCATGGGTGGTACTGAGGAAGTCAAAGAAGAAGACGACGATGACGATGACGATGACGATGATGACGATGGTAGTGAGATGGACATGCTGGTGCGGGTTCAAAGACTCGCTGAACAACAGTCGCCGGAGAGGCTGTGGTCTCGTGGAGCGATGAAATACTTGGATCTCATCTGCCTGCACGATACGTCGATTGTTCATGCTACAACCTGGCGACCGGAGCAGATCGGTGTCGTTCAGAAGCGAGAACGCAAATTGATCAAAGAATCCAAGTTCACAGTGGTCGACATACAGCAAAAACAGCTCGACTCTCAACGGAAGTCTTTTGCCAAGTGTATGGAAGAGGTCTGCGCGAGGCACCCTGAGTTGAGCAAAGACGGGATCCTGGGCCTACTTGCGAGCAGACGCACCGGCGACGGAACATTGGTCGAGGTTGAAGGGTCTTGTGATTCCACAGCGTTCAACGGTACATTCCATTGCGAGACTATCCTGCTCATGCTTGCAGTTCTCGCTACGAAGCCGGAAATTTCACAACACCTAACGAAAGCGTGGCTCAACCGCAATGGCATCCTCGCAGCCACGACCGACCTGATCAGTCTGTTCAACAAGATGCTTCCGCTCGTTGCGATCTCGAAGCGAGACTGCCCCGTGTGCCACACAGTCTGTCAACTCGTTGCCGAGTCTGGAATCTTGACTGGTTCCGATTCGCTGATCATTCCCGGCTACCACGAGCAATGGAGCGCAGTCGCGCTACCTCCTTTTACTCCAAAGGAAATTGCCGATGGGGTTCTTCGCAACATCATGGAGAAAGTGGACAAGCAAATGGCTTTGCTTCAGAAGGTCGTCGTTACCCAACGCCGACCGAGTTCAGAGCCCCGCAGCGTTGGATCGGATCCTGGATCTGCGCAGGATCCGAGCGTGGAGGAGAGTCGTTCGGACAGACCGGCGATAAAGCTAGGTCTCGGCCGCAACTTACGCCTCAGCCGCAACTCACGCCTTAGCAGGCCGTCGAGGTTGCTGCCAGCATCGCCCGAGACGACCGCTGCGACGCAGGACATTCTTGGGCGTGCAGCAGGACGATCTCCGGAACGCAGCCGCAAGGCCAACGAGGCGCAGGAAGGCAACATCAGCGCCGAGGAACAGGCCCGTCGTCCCGAGCCATCGAGACCCAACGCATGAGGAGCCAGCACTCGGTGTCGAGCATTGTAGTACCATGTCTGCTGCATGCACGGAGGGGTCAACACCGAGAATGATTTTCCGATTTTGTTTTGGCTTCCCTATTCACAACAGCGGGCACGGTACTCGGGGGAGCACAGCTCGAGCGAATCATGGTGACACGATGGTTTGGACACAAGCAGGGCGCGGGAGAAACTTGCGCATGCACTTTGGATAACAGGTCGCATGACACCGGGAACGAGGCTCAAGCATGACGTGCTTTACGAATGAACGTTACCTTAGATACAACAGCACAGTGATACCCAATTAACGGCTGAACGCATCAACATCACGACTTTCGTATTCCTTCTATGCCCTCGAAGCGCCGAGAATCTAGCGTGCTGTACTTGCTCATCCCAATCCCTCTTCATAAACCCCTCTCCAAGTCCCCTCCATACCGTCCAATTCTCCTCTCAGCGCATCAATCTCCCGTCCCAAATCCTCCGCATTTCTTGTCAAAGCACTCACTTCATCGTACTTCCGCCTCTTGCCCGCATCCGCAATCATCTCCTTGACGAAGAATTGCTGCTCTTCCAACACCATCAAGCGTTCTTTCAATTCCTTCTCTTCGGCTTCAAGGGCGGTGATGGCGGCAGAGCTGGCGGACGAAGTGCGGGAGTGATCGGGTCGGAGTGGTGAAGCTGAGGATGAGCCGTTGGTGAGATGAGGAGGTCTGAGGTGGCCGTTCGGAGTCGTTGGCGTGGAGGGCCGGAGATTTGACGAGGTCGAGGGGTTTGCGTGTTTCATGATCTTGGGTAATGATTTGAGCGGCAGCATATGGATGTGGAGGAAATTGGTGGCTTGGAGGTAGATGGCTTTCTGCAGTCGTTCTTGCGTTGGACTTCCTCCCGTGTCCATGTCTCGTACTCTGCGAGCTGCAACGTCGTACTGCGTGAAGGCGTCGGTGAGTCGTTTCCGAATCTTGCCCGCTTCGGCGATTTGGTTTGATGAAGGGGGATTGGTCGGATCTTGAAGTGGGATGAGGATGCGCTGAAATTTGGGGAGCATGAGCCGGATGCCGTGTTCGAAAGAAATGAGATTCTGGTATGCGCGTTGGAGGGGTGTCTGAGTGGAGAGCTCGCGAGCGAAGTCGGCTTTGCTGAAGATGGTACGGTTGCAGTCTTTGCACATTCGGACATCGACGGAAACTTTGCCCTCACCACTGCCGGCCTTTTCTGCGAGGATGTCAGTGACTGGGCGGGGTCGGTGATGTATTTTGGTGGTTGTATTGGTACGACTCACTGAGATCAACGTCAAGCCCAATCTCAGATGAGCAAGAAGTCGCCGGATCGCCGCAGACGACACGTCCACATATTCGACAGTGATGCCGCCGCATTGTGTACTGTGAGAAAGGCTGGTGGCATAATGGACATGCTGTGACTGTGGCATCGTCCTCCCACGGTACCACAGACTGCTCTAGAGCTCTGATCTGCGGTTTATTGCCAGCTAAAGACGACCAAAGCATGCTCGTGGTCGTTTGCTCCGCCGGAGGAGGATTGGCCAGAAGCTGCGTCAATCTGGTAAGCCGTGTCTCAAGCCTGCTCGTCTCCAAGTACTTCTTGTCTACCGTCTTCCTCCGCGCACTCTTCAAGAATTCCGTATGATCTCTCTCAAATCCACGATTGTCAAGATATCCAGGGCGGCTCTTGTAGCAAGTCTCGCAAACTCGACACCACAACCCACGAACGGGTTCATGCTGAGCTGACCGGGACAGCTTCATCTGGTACATGGTATGCTCCTCGCAGAAGAGCTTGCCGCAGTGTCTGCAATTTATTTGTCCGTTCTGTGCTCCGAGTCTCCTGCCACACATTGGATCTGCGCAGGCATCATTGACTCGTGGCCGCTGCCAATGTGTCCTTGTCACCACCTCGTCTGGGTTCGGCGGCTCTTCCTCTTTCGCTGGCAATGCGGCCGTTGGTGGTCCTTTCCCTCCAACGACGGGCGGCGGGCCGGTCACATCTGTTACAGCCTGTGATAGCTCGTCGTTCGACTCGAAGACCTCAAGCCCGCGTAGCTTCTGGTTGATCAAGGCGAGCGGCTGGAACTTCTTCGCCTTTGTCATCTGTGATTTGAACCAAGTCTTTGCCTCGTCTTGCTCGATCACTTCCAGGTTCGCATGGTTGTCGTCGATGTGTCTGTACTGAGGTCAGATGTGCTCAGCAGCATATGATGTTCCTCCTGGCTTCCGTACCTACCTATTCAGCTGTAGCAATGTGACCTGCTACCGTTAGCATCGCCTTCGCTCACTTCGTCGTGTATATCCTGCCTACCATCTCCTCATTGCATATCGGACAGACCATCCTCGAGCTGGCCGCCGCCGCCGCCTGCGCCGAGCCTTGCTCCTCAAGAGCGATTCGTGAAGTGAGGTCCTCATGATCGGTGATCGGCGTGCTGGACGCTTGCGAGTTGAGTGATACCGAGCTCTCCGACGGTGAGAGTAGTCCGGTGTTTCGCGTCGCCTGGACTTGTTTCGGCGGTATCGATATCGCTGGCGCCGGCGCTGGCGGAGCAAGGCCCTTTCCACTCCCGAGTACTCTGCCGCCGCCCAAGCTCCTGCGCGATGCCATGTCACGAATATGTCAGGTCCAGTTCACTCCACGTTGGATCCATGTCGTCCGCCGAACTTGCTGCGTCGACAGGATCGTCCGTTCCTTCAAGTCGTGATTACGCAGCTGATCGACGACGACGGGTGGAGGTTGTTGCCCCGAACACGCTAAGGTGGTAGCGTGGGGGCCGAAATTCTCCGCCTACTTACTTCGGCTCACTTCAGTGACTTCACACCCTTCTCCTTTCGTTCACACCCGTTCACATTTCATCGTACAACGGTAAGATGCCATATCAATTGACTAAGAACTGGCTTGAGTCGACTGGCTTGAGTCGCCTCAGGTCGCTTTTCATCGGAGAGTGACCACGCCGGCCCACCCTCCTGTCTCGATTGCCAAACGCAGCATCCGCGCTGCTCAGTGCGAATCGCAGCCAATTGATAACACTTTTCGCACTGCCGATGCGGTTCCCGAGATCGTAGACTGCCCTGCTTCACGGGTTGTGCGTACACAAGACCGCCACCACAGAAGCTGGCCGGCAGGCCGAGATCCATCGCAACAGTCAAGTCAACAGTTCGGTTTCCCCATCAATCGCTAGACCTTTGCCACCCATCGTCGACATCCGAATCTGCTTCGTCATCGCACGCCTGCATCTGCTGTGCCCAGTCGCTGCACTTGACTGCGTCTAGGAACTTGCGGTATGTTTGCTCCGGAACTTCGTGCCTCCTCACGGGATGGCGAAGCAACCTCAATGTACGCATCTGCTCTTTTCTCGCTGCTGCGAGTGCGCATCGGAGCTGCGCGATTCCGCTATTGAACCTAGTACTCGTAGGGTGCTTGCGTTTATGGGTCTCCAAGATTTCGAGGGCGTGGACGATGCCTTTGAAGTCTTCGACACAGCAAATTGCGTCGAATATGATCTTGTGAACGCCGCGCCAGAGCTCCGTCAGACGAAAGAGACGAGTGACCTCGAAGATTGGCAGCAGCTCGGTCCACTTCTTGCCTTCAAGCCACTGGCGTGTGTTGCACGTTGGTTCGTACAGAGAGCGGAGAACGCCGCGGACCGAGTCAGCGTCGTAAAGAGGGTCCACAAGCGCAGTAAAATGGCGCCTGTCGCTCTTCACAACGGCATCACTGGTCGCCTGGGCAGCACAGGCCTGATGCAGGAATGTTGACCGCGGGCAGACAACGACACGGTGGCAATGCACGCTTCTCCTGGACGTCGGCAGACCATAGTGCACAATGAGATCGGCGTACTCGCTGTCGTCGAACCAAGTCGACAACTCGACGGCCTGATTCATGAGGGAGTCCTGCTCTGCGGCTTCCGGAGTCTGGTACGCTGCAGCTTGGAGTGCAAGCGCTTTTCGGGCTCCTTTGTCAAGACCTAAAACTGGCGAAGCGGCGGATGCAGGCTATAATTCGTTCGGGAAGGTTTGGTGCGCGTCTTGGTTTGCGAGTATTGTTGTAGCAATTGTGAGGAAGTGATGGGGTCATCAACGTTGGCTGCAGTTGTGGTGATCGTGATGAGGAAGAGAGACTGTGAGTATGTGAAGAAAGATACCGGCGGAGAGGTCAACGCTGACAATGCTAGGATGCATGTGACAGCAGCGTGGTCGAGAGTGAAGTGCGCCATCTCTGCTTTGGGCTCGACCGACGGAGGCCCATGTCAGCTACCATCGAAACAGCATGGGTGAGTCTTGGACCTGTTCACACTGGACTAACGTTTCACAAGGACCGGTTGAAGTTGAAAAGCTTCAGTGATTGTCATACGAAAGACTCCACGATGCGAAGTAAGCCTCTTGTTTCTGTCTCGAGACCTTCGCCCTGCGGCACAACGCTAATGTCCACGAGCAGGATGCAACCCCATCCTTATCCCGATCATGCTGAACACCTCGCTTGAGAATCATTCGCTGCCTGCGAGACCCGATTTACCACTCCCATATCGACATCAAGCTCAACCCTGATTTCCCCCCCAGTTGCTGCTCTGCACGGCATCGAGGAACTTGATGTATGCCTCCTCCGAAATGCTGCGTCTAGTCGCGGGGTTGCGTAGCATGGCCATAGTGTGGGCCAGCTCACGATTCTCGGCATCCTCCTTCTCCTTCTGAATGGCCTCGCTCTGCGCATCCAGGATTGGCAGCTTGTCTTGAAGCTTGAAGACATCGTGGATAAAGTGACTGGCCATGAAGGTTGGATGCCCCAAGTTCCCGTACCCCTTGATTGCACTGCTGATCTCGTCGCGGGTATTGATCTCATTGAGCTTGTTGGTGGCGATGGCCTTGATGATGGGCTGCATGTCGTGCAGTTGGAAGACGCGGAGCAGCTTGATCCACTCGAGTTCCTGTAGCCACGCCATATCGCTCGACGGCCTGTACAGCGACCTGAGGACGGCCTCAACAGCCTCACCATTATAGTGGGAGTCGATGATGATACTGGACCTGCGTCCGGCGACAGATGGACAAGCGCTTGCAACACCGCATTGTCTAGCCAAGAAGCTCGATCGTGGGCAGATCACCCCCTTGTGGCATTCCACCTCCTGCCTGGCGAGTTGCGTTCCGCATTGGACCACCACATCTGGGTAGTACGGAATGCTGGTAACTCTCGTGACGACGGAGTCGGAGGCCATGGTGTTCGATTGTGTGGTGGCTGAAGGTGGTTGATGAGAAGATGAGAAGAAGGCTGGAACCGTTAGTTGTGGTGTTCTTTCTTGCGTCGAGACACGAAGAGAGGATGCGGTGGCTCCACGTCGATGTCGGTGACTGTGGGATCATCACAGCGCTGGCGTCTTGGAAGACAATGCAGAGCAAAAGTTTGACTGAACGACTTCTCTCGGAAGGAAGTTAGAAACGCAGGCGGCTGTGACGGGAAGTGGGTCAGTCGCGTTTGCATGTGACGACAATACCACGAAATTCCTATGCTGACTCACGAAGCTCATTCACTTCATCTAGGTTCAGAGCTAATCTCGCTGTCCAGGTCTCTACGGTAGCACCAAGCACCAAATTGCATTCAAAGCCCGTCCACCATTCGCCCGCCATACTCTTCCGCCTCGGATCGCTCGTCAACGCAACAGTCACCAACATCCTCTTGCCTCCTACAAAAGCCAATTACTCCGCTTCACAGCTTCCGCAAACCTCTCATACTCCCCCTCCGAAATCTGGTATCTCGCACCCGGATCGCAAAGCATGCCCATGATCCTTCTCAGATCTCGCCTTGTGGCCTCCGTCTGCTCTCGCTGCCTATCCCGCGTCCGCTCCTGCTGGTGAAGCAGTCTTTCCAGGACCTGGTCCAAGTCAAGAGCAAACCTTCCATGCGCAACATATCTGCTTTGCAGCGGGCCGACGTCGTCTATTGCCCGACGAACTTCGGCAGGATCTAGAATCTCGCCAACCCGCCGGAGGAGCAGGTCACGAACGACCGGCCCGAACTCATGCAGCCCAAGATACTCAGCAAATTCGAAGATCCGGAGAAGTGCTGCCCATCTCATTCTACCAAGCCACTCCTTCGCCTTATTCATCGGCCTGTGCAGTGCGTGGAGGACTCCCTCGACCATCCTGGCATTGTAGTACGCCTCGATGGTAACGTGGAGCGTTGGTCCTACCTCATGGGTGTGAGAGTAGCCTCTTGAGGCAGGGGGCGCATTGGCATATTCCTTTTTGAACAGCTTGGACTGGTAGCAGATGATTGACTGTTTGAGAAACAGCTCTTCTCTATCATCTACTGGGCCGTAGTACACTAACAGATCGGACTCATGGCGGTTGTTGAAGTGCCAGGTGTAGTCTTTGGTGGAGCTCATAATGGGTGGCTGCCTTGGTGGCAGGCCTGGGTGAGAGAGGGACTGGACGGTATTACGGGACTGTACTGGCACAATTGAGCCGAGTGCTTCGCAAGATGAGAGGCAAGCGAAGTATTAGATGTGGACGAAGCATACCTTCACCGAAACACAGGGACATGTACGTGCAGATTTGCATGCTACAGCAAACATGATCGCTTCTGGGACAATGCTCATTCACTTCCTTCGGTGTCAGACCCCCTTCGGCCTAGCTCACTCCACATGCTTCCGCGCCGCGAGCACGCTTCATCCACTTCATCGACTGAAGTTTCCCTTCTCAACAACAACCACATCGTCGAACACTGCCACCTTCAATACTCGCCATCACACATCTCAGTATCGAAAGACACCCACACCTGTGTCCCTTCCGAACTCATTCACCCCATCCACCGCCATGGACACCGCGAGAGACATCTCCATCATCTTCGACGACTCAACTTACTCGGATCTCGTCGTTAAGATCGATGGCGCGCAGTACCACTGCCACAAGTGCATCGTGTTCTCGGCATCACACCGGCTTCGCAGCATGTGCGAATCCAATGCGCACGTTGGAGGACAGGATCAGATTCGGCTCAGCGACAGGTACACCAAAGAATCCATCAAACAGATGTTGCTGTACATGTACGGAACTTGCGAGATGGAGTTGTTCGGGGATGGACCGGACCCCGACGGTCACATCCTCATCTGCATTGCGGCTCACGACTTCGGATTGCCTAAGCTGCTGGAGATGGGGGTCAACTTCTTGCGCCTGGCACTCGACGGTTGGGTGGAGGACCCCGCGTATCTAGTCCACTGCATTCGCTGGATGCGGAACGACGACACTGGAGTTGCCGAGCTCGCTGCGCTCGCGGATGAGGTCGAGATTGAGCAGATGCCCTGGATGCTCGGGAACGATGAAGCGCGGGCTAGTATGGACAGCGGCACCATCCGAGCGTTTTTGGATCGGGTATTGATCATGAAGAAGGAAGATGCGACCGTCAAGATGCCTCCGCACTGAGGCGATCAATCACCGAATATTTGAGGGACTGGTCAGGAGATATCAGCAAGCAAGTTCGCTCTACCGCACAAGTCCTCAATATGGCTCGTTGTGCACAGGATTCCTCCTTAACTCAACACTCTTCCCGCCACAGTTCGACAGCTTCCACCACCATCGGTTTCAGAGAGAGAACGCTCAGAGCATCCACCGCCAGCCGCCGCATGCAACCACGATCAGCCACCAGCATCAGAAGACAGCATGGAAGCATCGACTACATACGCTCACTTCATACCGACCACACACTCCGGCTTCTCGAGCGCACGCCAGAGCCACTAAGCTTCCAAAAGCGCATACTGCTTCACAAGTAGGATTGAGAGCACTGAGAAAGCTTTCATTTGCCTGTTGAAGCTCATTCAGTCCAGATTACAGTTCTTGTAAGTTTAGCTCGTTTGATATGTTTTTATTCAGAGCTCAAAATACTTCGTTTGCATAACACTTCACTTCATTATCTCAAATTTCGGGTTTCATCAAAACTTCCCTCGTCACAACATCGCCTGATGCTCCGGAGAACAACGACACTTCTTGCCGCCCTACAAGTACATCGGCGCAAACATATCCACAAGCGACGTCAAATGATGCATGAGAGTGAATACAACGCAGAATGTCCAAGTTTGCGAAATAGCAAGTTTGTTGAACAATAACGGAAGACACTGTCAGGTGTGCACACGGTTCCCAAGCCCACGTCGCCTTTGCTTCGCCATTTCGTGTCTTGTAGATGCCTGCAAGAAGAGATCGACTCCGTTCCTAGTAGCAAGTCGCCTTTCCTTTGGGATAGACCCAAGTCGCAAGGTTTGGTGGGATCTCAGCAAGCGTAGACCTTTGGGACGGATTAGCGGCCATGTCGACAGCAGAGCACAGCCTCCGGTCACGCATCAGAACATACCTGATCGAACGGCCCCTAGTAGCAGTTGGCATTGCCATGGTCCCAATCGAAGTAGCACTCGTGGTTCCCCACGTTGGGGTGCCTGCCGCAGTCGTCCTTCAAAACATCGCTTGGTGAGCACGATGGGCGGTGACAGCGTGTAATTTCGGGGAATGACCTACCTTCTTGCAGGGAAGACTGTATGATGTGTCGCCAACCTTGCCATTACAATCACCGAACTCAGAGGTGGCGCTGGGACCGTTGCATGTCTGGATGCTATATTAGTACAAACAAAAGGTAGTGTGCTCAATGAAAGACCTACTCCTTGCACGGGCAAAGGATCCGCCGCCCGTACGGCTGCGATCAGGGCGATGATGACCGTTGTCTTGAAGAGCATGATTGGATTCCTTGGGATAGCTGTGGGCTGCTGGATGTTCGGTAGTATCTTTATGGCCTCTGAGATGTGGAAAGAGGTAGTGATTGCTCTGTCAACAGGAACAGAAGCAAAGGCGGATGCGAACCACTTGATATAGACGTTTTGGCCTACCCTAGCCGGGACGGTCGTGTACGGCCTCCGAGGACGCTTTCAACGTGTCCGAGCCAAGTCAGACCAAGACCACAGCTGATCCGGGCTTTTCCTAAACTCAGGCAGGTGCCGGAAAGGACGAGCAGGGTGTTGATTGTGGAGTGCTGAACATCGCGAGCACAAACAGGGTGTCAACTGTCAGATGCTTCCGGAACGAGCAAACCAATCGTAGAAAGCCGGGCGAATGTGCTCGAGGACCGAGCGATACCGTACGATTCCTGTCATCAAAGCAATGGGCAGAGCTCTGGCTAAGGGTGAAACTGCCATTCCCGTGCCAATGTAAGCTCGAGGAGATAGCGTTAGCTGTTTAAACACTGCCTGGGTCCTTGACCAACGGAAACTAATACCTCCGAGCATCCGAGCACGATAGGGCGCATAGACTATGTCCTACATATAGGAATAGTACTTCTATCTAAAACTTAATCGATGCCCTACTATAGGAGTAATTAAAGACTTATAAGATATAGTTTAGATAAATAGAATACTAGGTCTAAGGGCTACCTACTAATTCTAAATCTTATAATAGGTTATCCGAATATAAGGGGAAAAGGGTATATAGTAGTATAGTTAGACGGCGCGCTAGGTCGGGAT
>AFIV01000149.1:0-85167 GCA_000223765.2 Zymoseptoria ardabiliae STIR04_1.1.2 | reverse complement strand
TACGGATTATACGTTCCCTTATTAACTACCGCCTCCTCCGTTATAGCGCTCTCGTAGCGCTTTAGCTAGTAGCTCTACCGCCGCTACTACGTTAATACCGTAACGATAGAGTTCTTCCTCTAGGTTAGCCTCTATACTAGGGGGGACTCTAATATCTAGTACGCGGCTATTAAAGAACGCGAGGGCTAAGGGTACGAGTAAGTAGTAGTCTAAGGACGATAATATAGACTTACGGCGTATTTTTAAGCGCTACCTCGAGTCTACCGACTACGGTACCGAGAGGCTAGCTAAGGAGGTTAAGGAAGACTTAAAGTTAATAAAGGACATCGTAGTAAGCTAGTAGGCTATATAGAGGATACTAGCGTAGTAGATATAAGTACAGATATAGATATAGTAGTAGCTATAGTAACTATTAATATAGAAGGACCCCCTCGATAGCTTCGATTTAAACGCTATAAATAAGTTTATTTAGTTATTTCCTCCGAGGCTCTTACTCGATAGTTCCTTAGCCGATTCGGCTTAAATTTAAGCTACGTATAGTTTAAACATATAGTAAGGGCCTCCTATTATCGGATTACTAATATATATACTATATAGAAGGTAGTAGACGTATAAGAGGTTGTAGGGTATTAGATATTCGAAGCTTAAAGCCGGAATTTAGTCGGGCTTAGCGTTAAAATCTAACTCGTTAATAACTCTACTAAATATAAACCGATTTCGCTCGTTTTAATTTTAAGTAATAGCTCGTATACTAGTAAATATAATAGGAAAAAGAAATAAGTAAATATAGTTATATTAGTATTATATTAATTGTAGCTATTATATTAGACCCTAAATTATAGAGTTTCGGAGGTAGCTCCGCTTAAACTTCGAGTATTTTATACTCTAACTTTAAGAGCTTAGAGTAGTCGTTCCTCGTATACGAGTATCGAAGGGAAGCCGGACGGTCGATCTACTTAGGCGTAAGGAAGTAACGACTACGGTAATACTTAAACGGCGCTATAATACCGAAGCTACTATAGTATATAGGATCGCCGTAGAGATATAGTATATACTTATTACGAGTAGCTAGTTAGCGTAGTCTTCGAGAAACGCCGGATTAAAGATATATACTCTAGTTATTATCGGAGCTATTAAAGGGACCGATTAAACTAGATATTAGTCTATCCGGTGTACTATAATATAAGCTAGCCGAATTATATAGCGAGGTAATAGACGGTATTAGTAAATACGATACTTAGGTAGGTCTCGCTCCTACTAAAGCTCTCGTAGGTATCCTTCTACCGGCTTAGAAATAATATATACTAAAGGACGATATATAGAGCGAGCTCTAGCGACGGTCGAAGGCGATTCCGGACGGGTATTAATATAATATCTAGTATAGTAGTTAACTCGAATATCCGTAATTTCCTAAATCTAAAATTAGTAGTTAGTTAGTAGCGGCGGTAACGATAAGCTCTTAATTCTCGTTCTTCTTCTTCCTTATAACAACAACTACTACTACCCCTACTAACGTACCTATAGTTTAGCTCGTACTACGACTCTAACCGATCCTCGAGCCTCTAGTCTAGGTAATTATACTCCGGCCGCGCGCGCTACTATAGCACCGGCTTATCGAACTTAAAGAGAAGGAACATAAAGTATACTAATATCCGAAGACGGCGTAGGGCTATATCGTCTACCGCGGCGGCGATAGTAAGAGCTAGCCTTATAGAGTACATTTACTTATAACGAGAGCGATACGCCAAGAGATATTGCACGGACTACACGCGTTTTCACGCTATACCATATACATTTACGCACCAATGCACGTGACGGCTATATACGGTCGCTGTCATGTCGCTGTGTTGTGTAGTGACAGCGCTTGCTAAAATGCTCTACTTGTACTTCCGAGGAATCGAAATCGAGATTTCAGAAGGTTGCCCTGTCCAAGATTGTGGCCATGGTCATACGCTGTTCGGCGGCCGTCAGACTTGCAAATTTTGAGGTCTCGTGAGGATGGTATGCCTCGTTGTGGCCATGCTGCCGGTACTAGGCGGTCCGCCGGCTGCTCGGGAACGCGTTTCCTGGATTGCAGTGTGTGCTGTGTCATCTGCAAGGCGATGAAGCTGCGGTGGTGGAGTGACGAAGGCGGAATCGCTGAGATGGGGCTTGAAGAGCGTCGCGTCCAACACGGCGCTGCAAGAGTAGCATGAGGTCGATGCCGCCATGTCTTGACGAAGAAATAGACAAGATATCGGCTCTCCACGCTTCGGCGTCCAGGGTCCAATGGTTGGGAAACAACCCGATCAAAACCTTCGAAAGACAACGAAGCATTCCGCGTGATGCACTGGGTAGCTGTCGAGGACGCAAACATACATGTTCGGCGAGCATTCATCAACATGGCATGCCAATTTAGCTCAACACATTATTCAACGAACATGAAGTGAGGTCACACAACAACATTTCGAATCCGTCACCTCGGCGCGGAGATTCTATTCGCAGGGTAGCTCTCACCAAAAGTTCCGACGAGTTTCACCCGCTCCCCAGAAACACGGTTCCACCTTCATCAACTCTCCGCTCCTGTCCACTTCTCCTCTCCACCCTAAACCACCCGCTCCGCTCTCCACCCAAAGGCTAAGAAGCCGCACCACCGCCTCGGTCAGGCTCCCATCACACACAAACATCCCGAAGCATGTCGGCCGCCAAGGAGACCGCGAGACTGGAGAAGAAGCCGGTCAAGTTCAGCAATCTGCTGCTGGGCTCCGGTTTGAACATGTTTGAGGTTTCCACCCTTGGGCAGCCTCTCGAGGTCATGAAGACCACCATGGCCGCCAACCGCAAGGACGGCATGGCAGGTGCCATTGCGCGTGTGTGGAGTCGCGGTGGTTTCTTTGGGTGTATGTCCAGGACATTCCATGCAGCAAGTCCTCACGGGCCACTTGCTAACATCTCTCACAGTTTACCAAGGTCTCATTCCCTGGGCCTGGATTGAAGCCAGCACCAAGGGCGCCGTGCTTCTCTTCGTCGCTTCCGAGGGCGAGTACTATGCCAAGTCCTTCGGCGCCAGCAACTTCGTGGCCGGCATCAGCGGTGGAATGTTGGGTGGTCTGGCGCAGGCGTACGCGACCATGGGATTCTGCACGTGCATGAAGACGGTGGAGATTACCAAACACAAGGCCGTGGCATCGGGGATCAAGCCGCCGACGACGTTTGAGACGTTCATGGGCATCTACCGCGCGGAGGGAATCAAGGGAATCAACAAGGGAGTCAACGCCGTGGCAGTCAGACAGGTGACGAACTGGGGCAGCAGATTCGGTCTCAGCCGAGTTGCGTGAGTGTGATGCAGTATCACCGGGCCGAAGAAGATACTGACATTGTTTCTCTACCAGCGAGAACGGAATCCGCTCCTTCACCGGCAAATCCGACTCCCAAAAGCTCTCCGCCCCCGAGCGCATCCTCGCATCCGCTCTGGGTGGTGGTCTCTCCGCCTGGAATCAACCGATCGAAGTCGTGCGCGTCGAAATGCAATCGAAGACCGAGGACCCCAACCGACCGAAGAAGATGACGGTCGGCAACACCTTCAAGTACATCTACAGCCAGAACGGTTTGAAGGGACTGTACCGCGGTGTCGCGCCCAGAATCGGCTTGGGTGTGTGGCAGACAGTGTGCATGGTCGCTTTGGGTGACATTGCGAAGGAGCTTGTGGAGAAGGCTACGGGTGAGTCCGTGACGGCGAAGCACTAGGTGGCGAGGTGAAGAGCTTGGCCGAGAGGAGCAGAGGATATCTCGGTATAGGGAGCAAAGACCATCGATATCGAGGGTACGCTCATGCAATTTTCGGATACATGTTTCGTTACGAGCGTGTATTTTGAGTGTTTTGAGTGAGGGACACGGGACATCTGATAGAGCTGCAATGAGAGACATGCGGACCCAGCGAAAGTGAGTTTTCGCTTCCTTCTCCATGTAGACTGACCAATATTGAGCTCCGCTTTGTCCTCTCCCGTCGCGCAGAGAACCTCCTGCAGGGCCCGGAACACATCTGCAAGAAGTGGTGGCAACGGAGGAGCCAATGCATGACTTGGACCAAAATGAGATAAGTTCAAACAACAAAGTCATCAAATCTCCTCCACTCCTCCACGTTACGACGGCTCTTTACATTGACAAGCCAGACGACAGATAGCCGAGCATGATCTCCGACCCATATCCGCCGCAACGCCGCTCTCCTCCAAAATCACTTCATGCGCAAAAAAATCCTAGTCAAAGAAACACAGGACCAGAATGCATCAGCGAACGCTGTGTCGTGCGAGCGAGAGACGCCTAAGCAAGCAGGCAACCGAGCGAGTAGACGGTGCCGAACGAACCGAAAATCCGAAATGCCACCATAGGTTAGCGGGTATCCTCCGCCGAAGAACGACGACCACAACGACAAGCCAGGACGATAACAAGACTTGTGTCTACGGGACAACGGGACAACTCACATATGGAGAATGGACGGTCCGCAAGACTCTCTTGATCTACGTGTAACCTCGCGGCGGATGACGATGAGGTGAATAGCAGGTGCACCAGGGCGCTGGAATGTAAGATCCATCCCACTGCCTGCCGCACTTGTAACGTTTTTCGAGCTTCGAGTCGTCGTTTGGCACGGCAGCGGCGAGAGCCACGGCGAAACGGGTGAAGAAGGCCAAGAGGTGAAGAAGGCGAAGAGGTGGAGAAGGCGAAGAGCTGCATGGTGGTGGCGGTGCTGGTGTTGTTGAGTTGATGTCATGTTGGGTCGTCCTTTATCAAACTCGGTGGGAGAGCGGAGGAAGATCACGACTTTGAATGTTGTCCGAGTTGGAGCGAAGAGAATCTCCATTACAGATGGATATGAGGGTATTTATGGTGGTGCGAGGCGCAGTGGTCAGCGGAAGAAAAGAGCGAGCAGATTCCCACCTCTTCACCATCACAAGCCACGACTATCACTCCGCCACCACGACCATGCACAGAACCTCCACAGACTTCTCGTTCTCAGTCGAAAAAGAGTGTTGTTCTCGCACAAGTATCTTGAGTGGAACGGACTTAGCCGGGACTCCATACAACTGCAGACTGCAGAAAGACGCGAGAGCAGGTAGATTCGAGACTCCGCGCCTATTCCCTACCACTCCAGCCTCCACGACCGAACGTCCGCACGTGTCTCCTTCCTGGTATGTCCAGCAACGGAAAAGCCAAACCACAGAAGCAAAAAGAATGCCGAGTCCATCCCATGTCTACCAGCTTTGGCCGCCTTCGTCGTCCGCCCGCCCTCCGGCAAGGTATCCAGATTTCGCGCCGCCGTAACGAATCTACACCACCACAATCAGTGTTGATAGTGCGAACAGAAATTTTCCGGCGTGAAGGAGAGGACTTACAACAGATGACATGATCATGTTTGACTTGCATTGTCTTCGCGCGACTAGCGGCACTCTCCGCGGCACTCCGGTGGACAATAGGGTGGGAGGCTCGGGTCTCCTGAAGGACGAAGGCGGCAGTCGATGTGGTGGATTCCCTTGGGGACCGCAGCAGCGATGGCCATGGTGAAGAGGGCGCCGAAGATGAAGAGCTGCATATTGATATGGTATGGTATTGTTGGGCGGCAAGGTCTCGTCGTTCGACGACGGTGGCAGTTTTTCGCTGCCGGTGAAGAAGGAAGGAACCCAATCCGAGCGGAGACGGCAGTCTTTATGAGCCTTCGAGCGGTCAGCGAGCGGAAAGCGGCGGATGGCGATGTTGATGACGTGTCCGCGCTGAGATTGGCGATCAACGAGCTCCAGCGATGAGGGGCTTATAGTTCTACAGGTATTCCCCGCCGATCGAGAGCGCTTTCAAGGTTGTCGGTGCGGGTCCATCTCGCCCGGAGTTTGTACTGCCTGCACCAGCATCGGAATCTGCGCCTCATCATCAGTGTTGGGGTTGTCCAAGAGAGGTCTGTCAGATACGGATCACGTCGACAACTATGGTGGACTCGGAAGACTCAGCCAGTATTGCATACGATTGTAGAACACTCAAGAGGAAGCACAGTCAGGAGTCTCCACGTGCCGATCGCCACCACAACCAAAAACCATCGCGCACTTATCCCTCTCGATCCTTCCCTCATTCGAACAGCAAAATAAGAAAATGGAGAAAATCGCCCACATCGCATCGTCTCCGTCTGCTTTGACCGCCGTCGTCGTTCACCCAAGCAAGAGGTTTCAATTTCTACACAACCTTCACTGTCAGTCGGAATGAACTCTCCCAGCGTGGCAGAACGATCTCACCTAAATGGCAACAATGCGTCGACTTGCACTGACTTGTGCACGACTAGTTGCAGTGTCCGTTGCACTCCGCCGGACAAATCGTTCGGGTGCCGTACGGCACCGGTACCTCGATGGCGTGGCAATCGTTGTAGTGTTCATGCTTCGGCGGCTTTTTGACGGCAGCGGCGAGGGCCATGGAGAATAGGGCGGCGAGGGCGAAGAGCTGCATGTTGGTATGAGATCGGGCTGTTGGGCAGCAAGGGATCGGTTATCTGAATGTAGTGGTGAAGATGTTCGCTGATGTGGACAGGAAAGCAGATCTCTCCGGACGAAGACGGCGGTCTTTATGATTCTTGAGGCTTTCATCCGACACGTGTCAAATGGCGATCGTGGACACCTGCAGTATGTACAGCCCGCCTCGCGCATACGATACGCACAGGACTGGTCGAGAGCTCTATCGATACTCACTTTGGGCAGGAATCGACCGCAATCGACACTATTGCGTCAGACATACAGCATACCTCCTGGACATCTTCCACCAACGTCCACGTTGCGATGGTGACTGCGCATTCACAGGCTTAGCGCTCTTGTCGAGAATCTCTCTCGATATCGTTGGGCAGCCAATCGAATCGGCATGCAGCGTGTCTCCTGCATATCGTTCACCAACGCCTACATTGCGATCGCGACTACCATGTCTCGGGAGCCAACACATGACTTTTCGGCAGGGGACGCCGGCACTTGGAATTGAGTGAGGCGTGGTCAGACTCTACAGCGTGTGAAGTTTGAACGCATCGGAGTAGGGCTCGTTCAGGCGAGGCCTGGACGCAACAGCCTGAGTACTAGGAGGTGGACCAATCTGTCCGCGTGTATGCTCTTGTGCCTGCAAACGAGACGCCCAGGAGCGACTCCCATGGCTTCGAAGGCTGTAGAGATGCAGTGCTCTAATAGTAAGCTTGATGTATATCCCCCCCCGTTACACTGCTATCAGAGATATACCGATCATATTGTCATGTTGAAGCGAATGGACAGTGTGACGGGCACGGCCAAGACGAGAACCACATTTACCGCATCCTGCGTCGAATACGAAAGTCTCAGAGAGCGTCGAATACACAAGGACCATAGAGCGACAGATTGCCATGTTTCTGCCCGCCACCAACCAACACACCACGACGACCATTGCCATACCTTCCCGCACTTCCTTCTTCCTCTCGACGTAGGGACAGTAGTTCTCGCACACGGGAAGCAAAACCAACAGAAATCAAAGAAGACCATCAGTTTCCATCACATCTCCTTTCGCGGTCGCAATGCCGGCCGTTGTCGTCCGCGCCAGCAAAGGATTTCCAAATTTCGCGCCGCCGTATCTGCACAGCTTTCGGTGTCAGTGTACGAAGTGCAGTTTCCTGGTGTTGACAGGAACATCTTACGGAGGTGGTAAGATCGTGATGAATTGCATCGACTGTGCGCGACTAGTCGCAATGGCAGTTCTTTGGGCAGAAGGTCCCGTACGGCGTCTCGATTGGAGCGCAGTATTGGTAGTGTGGTTTCTCCCTGGGAACGGCGGCGGCGATGGCCATGGTGAAGAGGGCGGCGAAGGCGAAGAGTTGCATTATGATGGTGATGGGCGTTGCGGCGGATGATGCTCGCTTCTCGACGTTTGTCTGCCTTGTGCGTGATGGAAGTGGATGCTGCTGATGGCGAAGGAAAGAAAACGGCCAGATTCAGACAGAGACGGCTTCTTTATCTCTGTTCGGATGTCAGTGAAGACGGACGATGGCGCTGCTTGTGATACGTCACCCTCATGGATGGCAAAATATCAAAGCGATGATGCGATGCAAATAGCAAGGAGATGCGCGGCAGTTTCATACGAGCGCACGAATGAGGAGGCTTCGATTCTACTCTCATTGGGCTCATGGCCAGGGTCAGGGCTCGGACGCAGCTGGACACAGCATCTTTTTCTATGGTCGGATGTCATCGGAGAGGGCTGAGGGTCGCAGTGACACCTGGACGTCAAGGACTCAGGGTGGTCTGGTATAATCGGCAAGGATTTTTGCGGGATTTTCCTGTGCAGACTGTGGACTGCAATCACTGCATGGGGCAAGTAGTGCTTACGCCGACAACTCAATCGACGCCCGCTTCGGGCAAGAATCGACGATCTCTCGAGTCTACACTGGTCCAGAGCTGTCGGTAGCTCAGTATTGTCCTCAAGGACGGGCACTATGACTTCTAAATTTCGGTCCAGAGTCTGTAGGTTCTGAGCAGGAAGTTTGGGATTCGGCTCTCGTTGTCGTTGTGCTTGAGTTGTTCCTCTGCGTTCGGATGGCAGCGGAAATCGTTGATGGTTGTAGCAAGTCACGGTCAAGGATGGCAAGGAACGACTGCGATAGCTTGGTAATAAGGAGTGGAACTTGCGATAACCAGACCCTAGTGCGAGTCCAATGCGCATCCCGGTTTCCCATGCAGAACGTTATGAATTGCTCCGCAAACATGTTGACCTCGATCTACCTCTGATCATCAGCAAGATAAGGCGACTTTCAAAGACGACAAAGTAAGACAGCGACGGTCTGGTAGCTATTGGTTCCCGGATCTCGCGATCCTTAGATCCTGGTGCGAGGCCAACGTGCTCAACCCGGGTTTGAGCTGACCAAGTGCACGACTTGCCCTCAAAGTAAGAAATGGTGGTTGGTCGTTGAAATGAGATGGAAACTTCGAGTCAGTACAGCATGTGAGTGCATCGATCGGAAGGGTCGCCTCGTTGAGTCTTGACAGCCACCAAGGTTGTGCCCAGGAGTCGGCCGGGCTCCTTCCCTTACTGGTGATCATGCGGTCGACCTCCGGCGACGATGACCAGTCCGATGCGTTCGCATGCTGTAGAGACTCCACGATCTGTTCATGGCTGCCGATCCTTTGTGCCATTCTGGTACGCAGGAGGCTTCTCTGCTTGTACGCAAAGCACGAAGTATTGTCGAGCCCCTGAAGATGATACCGATGGTTCCGGGCCAATACTGATTCGAGATGTTCGTCATGACTGACCGTCAATCTAGTCCTCCAAGTGACTACTGCTTCTCGTACGCAGTCCACGGCTGTGTCATCGCCAACCGGTGTCCTGCGTGTGGAAAACGCCCTGTGTCGCTTTGAAAAGATGACCTGAACCTGGCAGCGATCATTGTCGTCGATTTTGTGATTCTTGATGGTGATGTCGGCCGAGATGCACGCACAGTGTGCAGAGAAGATACCTACCTACCTTATGGTCAGAACGACGGCAATCCGAATATGGTAACCCGGACCCTCCAAACATCACCTCCTCGGGAGCCTCACTCCATTCTTCCCCTCAGCTCAATGGCCACACCTTGTACGTTGTCGTATTCAGCTTCTTGCGAATGGCTGCAGAGAGGAGAATTGCTCGTGTTCGATGCAATGATGAGGCGAGGAGGTAAGGATATCGCCGGTGCTCAGAATGATGAGGCTTGAACGAGTGGGTATGGCAGTCGATGTATTGCGGGACCGGCAGTTGCAAAAGATTGCACTGTGCACATGCTAAGTCAGTCTGTCATCTCATTGCTGTTTCATTCAGCTTTCAATTCGCAGACGCCGCGGAAGTGCTCTCCGCTGCCCAACTCATTGATCGTTCCTGGGACGAAAGGACCCATCGACCGCGGGAGAGTTCGCTGATCACCACTACGCCTCGCCAGGTTCTCATCTCAACATCCATTACCTTCCACATCGCCTTCATTCTACAGGATTTCCTTACACGACATCACCATGCTGCTCAACATCAAGAAGATCTTCTTCGCCCTCCTTTTGGCTCCGGCCGCCCTTGCAACGCCTGTTCCCGGAAAGGAGATGGTCGCAAGAAAGCCACTCGTCCGTCGCGCCGGCGTGGACAGCTATCGACCTGTACGTCTGCTACTGCGATCCGCCGGCAGAACAGGTGTTCTTCAGTTGACATGCGATCCCAGAATCTCGACGAAATGTGTCGCGCGTTTACCCCACCATACTCAACCTCGTGCGTGCAGAGCCGATGCATACCTCGCTTCGCCGCAGGAGTGCTAACGCGTGGATCAGTACGTACGAAGCCCGGGGGTGCCGAAACGGCAAATTGTAAGCTCCATTCTACGTAGCCTTACGGTCTACTCTTCACACACTAATGAACAAGCAGATTCCAATTCACCTGCCTTCGTAGCCACAGGGCTAGTCGATATCCCGATTACAAAGCTCTGAAGACTGCCTCCTGCCATGACGGCTACTTCTGCTACGACACGCAGGGCGGCACCGATGTAGCCTATGGAACCGACCCTGGTTTTACAGGTCACAAAGGGATCCTTTGCATGCAAGTCAATCTGGAAATCAGCGTCGATATTGAGACGGGTCTCCCCGAGGCCAAGACGGGTCTGTCGATTCACACACCTGGTAAGAAGCTGAACGTGCAGAAGGTCTGCGCAGTCCGAGTTTTGTCTCGCACGCCGGGCTTTTGACTACCCCAGATATTCTACGATTTCCGCTGACCTCATTCGCTCTGCTTCTCCAGGTCCTTCCGGCATTATGCACGCCGTCCTCGAGCTCACAGGCAACGTCGAGGGCTTTCGGCCGGCCCTGCTGTGGAAGTATCGGTCTGACAACACCGGCGGACAAAAGCTACTAGGAGAAAAAGTCATCTCGACCGAGGAAAACAGTAAACATACTCAACTGTACCCGATCAAATACCATTTCGACCACAGCCCGCAGTTCTTTGGAGCCGTTCAATGGCTCCCTCCTCGCCACACGGATGTCATGCATCTAAAGGGATACATTTCATGGGTCATGGACAAGTTGCCTCCTCCCAAGGAAGAGGCTACGGAGAACGCAGCGCTCAGCGAAATCGAGGAGAGGGAGGAGAAGGAGGTATACGAAGAGAGGGAGGCATTTCCTCTTGCTGAAGATGAGGATGAAACATGATTCTTGAATGTCGGCAAGATCATCGTTGTCTCCAGCCCCTGTATAAGGTGGGAGTCTGTACGTCGGCATTGGATGGGTCTATTCGGCAAGGATGCTCGCGGACTTCGATTGCACTGTAGTCCAGATACGAGCTGATTAAATGAGAGACTCTGTGCCCGCCTTGCGAGACGGTTTCAAGCCAACATGCCCTCGAGAATATTGTCGTGATTAGGGCTCCGAGAAAGTCATCTATGATGAGCGTTATTCCCGTCTACCTTCGATCATTCTCGTCGATCTTGTGATTCCAAAAGCCGCGGTAGTGCTTCTGGCTGCCCAGCTCATTGATCTACCATATACGTCAGCAGACCATCCAACACCCGACAGTACTGAATGGCGACTCACCTGCTTGATCTCCACCGGCGTCAACTTGAACTTCATCGCGCGCAGGTAATCGCTCAGCCGCTGCTCCTTGCTCGACGTCGTCAACGCCACGATGTCCTGGTCGATGCACCACCGCAAGCTGATTTCGCCTTGGCTGACGGCGTACTTTCTCGACAGAGCGGCCATGAAGTCGTCGATCGGGCCGGGAGCGGCTTTGGTGACGGCGGAGAGCGGTCCGTAGGCGGCTGTTGCGATGCCCTGGCGATTTGCATTTGGTCAGAGGTTGGAGGAGGACACGAGTCTGGCAGGTTAGACATTACCCTTTCCTTGTGGAATTTGAGGAGCTCTTCGTGCTGAAGGTAGGGGTGGAATTCGATCTGGTTGATGGCCGGCACGATCGTGGCCGTCTCGAGGATCCAGCCCAATTGTTCTGGCAGGTAGTTGCTCACGCCGATGGACTTGGTCAGACCGGCTTGGACGAGAGATTCCATGTCCTTCCATTTTGCTTGATGTTCTTCTTTGGTCGAGGCAAAGAACGGTGCGTGAATGAGGTAGCTGCGAGAAATGTCAGGATATATCGGTGGGTGGAGGAGCGCAGTAGATGCGCTGACAGGTCAACGTAGTCCACTCCCAGCTTCTTCAAGCTGGTCTTTAGAGCAGAGGGAATGTCGTCGATGTTTGTGATCACTTTTGTCGTAATGTACAACTTCTCGCGGGGCACGTCGGACTGCTTGATGGCGGCGCCGAGTTCGGGCTCACTATGGGCTGACGTTAGTGATGAGGCGTACAGGCAAAGGCGTTGTGTCCACGCACGTCTTGTAGACTTCTGCTCCGTCGAGGTGCGTGTATCCCATACCGATCGCGATTTTGGTGGAGTCGATACATGCTTGGTCGAGTTGACTCTCATCGCCCTTCTTGTACCACGCTGTACCTGTGCCGTAGCCGAGCTTGTGGAGCAGTCAGTATGCATCAACAAGAAGGGTCAAGGCAAGACTACCATCGGAATGCTAGTGCCATCGTTGAGCTTCAGCTTCGGGATCGGCGTGTCTGCGATAGTCTTCAATCAGCAATGTAGATGTGCTACAGGATTTGGATGCATACGGATGTTGGCCATGCTGGCGAGGGCTCTGATCTGGAAGCGAGGTGCGGATCTACAAGGAATTGAAATTCGAAGCGCTGCGGAAGAGAGAATGGAGAAACAGCGATATGTTGTTGTATACATTCGTGTACGTTGGACTGACGACAGGTGCGGTCGAAGTCTGCTGTGGATACCACATCAAGCCTTACCTTACGCATGCGTGCGGCGGGGTAGTCTATCTGCAGTCGAAACGAGAGTCGCGAGTGCACACTCTTCGCGGATGTTAACAATTGCATTGTTCGACAGCTCTCATAATGATCGAATACTGAATGCGATGGATGCTTCATGTCGACTCACTTTTGCACCGTCGTGCGCAGTCGAAGCTGCTCAAGAAACAAAGGAATGCCGCAAGTGGAGCTGCTGACTGCTGACCACCATCTTGCACAAGCAACAGCTTGACAGCTTGGTCTCCGGGAATACAGTCAATGCTAGCGTCCTCAACGACGAGCTGATATCGTACAGCAAAGACGAGAGCATGAGGTCTCTTGTCAAGTTTACGAGTTGCTCGTCGCTGAACTTGCCGACTCGAGAAGGAGCAGACGTGGTGGGATTTGAAATGCTCGAATTATGACGTGAGTATCAGGAAGGGACGGCTCGGGAGAAGGAAATGAGCGAGAAACCGTCGTCGAACTGGTGGATCTTGGAGAAGCATGTTGTTGGCGTGGACCTTGCGGCATATGTTCATCTCGCTGAGCTGCTGCAATCCCGTTCGCTCATGATTTGCATTGATCTTGGGTACCGTAGAGGCCTTCAGCAAGCAAGCAAGACTTGAAATACACCCTCAGCCTCGCCGGTAACGCACGCAATACAAGGACAACCCAAGCATTTTCGCGCCCAGCAGGCTGCCGGCCCCGTGTCGATCTTCGCGAGGTCTGACTAATGCTCGTCCTGGACCACACAAGCCCTGCAACCTAACTCCTCCTGCGGCATGAAACATGACGGGCGAGATCAAGGAACTGCTGGTCGTCGGTCTTTCGGTGGTGGTGGTCGAGACGTGAAGTGCTGCAAATCAGGGCATCGTGTAGTCTAGAGGCGTTGTTGTGAATTTGTCGGGTGCTCTGGCTGTTCCTCGACGGGACGAAGGTTTCCCGGCAATTTTAAACTTTCGTCACGTCGGCCTGCAAGGCTTGTCCCTTCTGTTACTTCCGGGAGCTTCTCCGCCCCAGACCAGACCTCACAGATTGCATTCGACCATTGTCACTTCCCTTTCCTCATCACACTATTCATCAACGACCATCGTCCTGGAACATCTCTTCGCCGCATCCTCACCAGACCAGACAACACTCGCTGCGCCTGTGTACAATCACTGCTCCGTCACCTGTATCGCTGATCTCACGCCTCGCCGCTCACTGCATACTCCACCATCCGAAGTTTCCCTCGCTCTTCCAGATCTCATTCCATCTCGGAACTGACTACCGCCACGCTGGAGTCTTGACAGGCTGTAGCAAGCATATCCACGACTCCAGACGATGCCGCGAACTTGAGTGTTCTGGACCGGTCTCTTGCTACAATTGACGGCTGTTTCAGCCGCCATTTCTGCGAACTCCTCGAATCTCGCCGCTGCCGGCTGTTTGAAGCCGAGCGGCTGACGAAACAAAAATAATGGACTATTTCAACAACAACGACAATGGCAATGGCCAGGGCCAGAGTGCCAGATTGACGCAGCAAAACACTCGTCTGTCCGTCCCCAGAACACCAAGAGGTGCACGCTCCGTCCAAGGCGCGCCATCCTACGAAAGCTTACGAATTCCTTCCAACATCCGAATACGAAGACTACCCTCGTTCCAAGACCCATCACTAACTCACGTCGCGAGTCCATCGCCACGTCAAACCGTTCACCACGATGATAACGACCCCAGTGGCAGGCGGAGAAGTTTCTCAGCGCCCGGACAGCGTCCTTCATACCTCGACGGAGCCGGTCCTTCTGCCAATACCGACCTCTCGAGACAATTTACCGCAGACGGTAGTCACATGCCTGCCATTAGAGAAGGCGAGCAGGCGACTCCCCATGGCGAATATCGTCAATCTGCATTAAGCGGCAGATCTGACGGCTTACAATCACCACGCACGCCTGGCATTTCTGCGATAGACATGGCGAGTGGTGCACGCACACCCACTCCCGAAACTTTTGGTACTTCTGGCACTGCGATGCACAGCGCAGGGAATGCAGCTCAGCGTTCGCGAGGATTCAATCTCGATCGCTTCCGCTCACACACCGCACGAGAAGATAGAAGCTCCTATCAAGAATACGATTCCGATGTCATCGACCTGCTCGATCTGGTCGATCCGGAAGTACGCACACTCGCCACATTGACCAATTTGCAAAACTCCATGTTCGTGCCCGATCTTGGTGGCTTAGTGAACCGTCGGCCAACATATAACCTGACAAGACGGCCCACTCACGAGGATGCTGCAATCATCGCACGTTCGAGAGCGAATTCTCGCGCGATTCGACGAAAATCCATCTCGTCACAGCCGGTAGAGGAGTCGATCGAGATGTCTGAGGCGGAGACTCCCTCTGGACTCACAAGAAAACTGTCAGTCTCCTCCATGCTCAGCGACTCGCATTACGCTGTCCTTCCTCACGGCGTCAGTCTCTCTGGCTGGCATGAGGATGACATTGCCGAGCTGAACGACCACGTCCGACATCTTCTCCACTCAAAACGAGAAGGTATCAAACGTTCATGGCGAGGATTTCGTCAGTATGTCAGCCGGCCTCTTGGCCTGTTCATCGTCGTATACGCCACCCTGGTCACCCTGTTTGGAGCCGCCTGGGTTTTCGCACTCATCGGGTGGATCTACGTCGGCAATCGACAGGACTACATCATCAACATCATCGACTTGACGCTCGTGGCGCTGTTCGCCGTCATGGGCGATGGGTTGGCGCCCTTCCGTGCTGTTGACACCTACCACATGTTCTTCATCGCACGATATCACCGCATCACGCGCAAGCGCCGCGAGAAGAAGAATTTGCCCACACTCGTCGATCCCAACGACCTGCCCAACCGCCGGCAATCCGCCACCTCCGCCACGCTTCCCACTGCCGGCGAGGACGGCGCCGAAGACATCATCGACAAGGAAGAACTCGCCGAATACTCTGTCCTCACACCGCGCCAACAACAACGCCTGCAATACCATCAGGCCAAATTCAACAAGTCACATACCTTTTACAAACCACACGAGACATCCACCCACCACGCATTTCCACTACGGCATATGGTTGCCGCCGTCGTCCTCCTCGACTGCCATTCCTTGCTGCAAATCGCCCTGGGAACATGTACCTGGTCGATCGACTACCACGTCCGTCCGGAGGCCCTGACCGCCACGATCCTCTCCTTCTCGATCGCGTGCAATATCGCGGCGGGAGTGGTCATCTCCATCGGCGACCACAAGACGCGGAAGAAGGATGTGTTGGAGAAGATGTTTCGTCAGACGTTGACCGAGGAGGCGATGAAACGTATGGCGAAGAAGCATGAACGGGGTGAGATGGGACTGGAGGTCGACCATGGTAAAGTCGAGAGTGAGGATATTGTCGCGGCGGCGCAGACGGTGGCGGGTGTAGGTGGCATGCCGAAGAAGAAGCCGAGAAAGAGTGAGGATCTGAGAGGACGGCCTGCGGTTTGAGGTTGGTCGTAATGCGGAAAGACGTCGAGATTCGATGCTGTAGACTTTTTGCTGTTGGATAGCGAGCGAGCTTGTTCTTGTTGGATGTGGATATTGTAGAGATTCTTTATTATTGTAATGATGATGTCGACAGTGAATGGGATGAACAGAAGTCCAGAATCAGATCTTCCTCCAGCAGTAAAGAAGTGGTCGATTTTCGACGCCACGGGAGCGTGAAGCAGATCTCTAATAAGGCAGAGGAGACAGCAAGGTATGCATGCAATGACCGCCAATCAAAGGTCGGTCGTGGTGACTTTCTCATTCATCATCACTGTGCGCTTCATGCTAGCCTCGTGACTTATGCTACATCAAAACCACCATCGTCTTTCAAGCATCACCTTGGCTGGTCTGCTTTCCAAGATCCACTCCCTGTCCCACTCGTGACCATCGTCTCACTCTCATCATCTACACAGCAGTCGTAGCCTCGGCGCCACCTCGTCCGCGGTACCCGCCTCTCTGCTCAAACCCACCACGCGCACCGCCCGTGTTATTGTAGTATCCACCGCCACCTCCGCGACCACGATTGAATCCACCACGACCACGACCACGGCCTCGCCCGCGAAATCCTCCTCCGTCCACGCTACCCTGTCCGAATGTATCCATGTTCTTGTTCCGCTCTTGAGCCCGCATCGCCCGGCCGTCAAAGTACTCGTTCGAATCCTGCTGTTGGGTGCGATCTTTGAGATCGCTGCTGATGTTGTCGAAGAAGGAAGATTTCTTGTCGTAACCCTTGTCGGCGGTTGGTTTCGCGGGGATGACGACGTCTTCGTCATCTGCGTCTGCACCGTTTGAGCTGGGATCGGCGGCGTCTCCGTTGACGGGCTCACCTGTGGCGATTGCCTCTTTCACGAGCTCCTGCTTATTGAACTTCGCATTCGCGCTTTGGAAGTCGAAGTCTTCTTTTGGCACTTCGATGTTCTTCTGCAGGCTCTCGCGTCGTCCTTGACGAGGACCTGCAGGACCACGTCCTCTGCCGCGACCTCTGTGTTGTCCGTCTTGAACCCTCATCTGATCGACTTGCTTGGTCAGACCATCGACTCCACCTCCTTGTCTGTTGGTCGCGCCGAGCTTGGCCATGGCAGCGGCTACAGCGGCCGTGGCGGCTTCGGTAGCATTCGTGGCAGGTGGCTGCGTGGATGGCTTGGGCGCTTGAGGAGGTGCCTGCTGGGTGGTAGCTTGTGGCTTCGGCTGGACCTTAGCAGCAGCTGGACTTGGTGCAAGCGGTACGGCAACCCGGTTGTTAGCCCGGTTGGTCGGCTTGGGAGCAGCAGCTGGAGCAGTGGCGGCGGCCGTCGATGGCTTGGATGCAGTCGGAGGTGGAGGCGCGCCGTCGGATGTCGGAGCGGGCGTAGTAGATTTCTCTGACATCTCAGCCAGCTTGTTCTGCGTCGGCACGGATGAAGCTGATGGCGCCTGAGCTGAGCCAGATTGTTGGGCTGAGTTCTGCTTGTTGCCGTTCGGACCCTGCTGGTGCTGCTGCTGGTGCTGCTGCTGCATCTGCTGAGGCGGCATTTGCTGTTGTGGCCGCTGCTGGTTCATCTGCTGTCCAGGCGGGCCAATCGGTTGCTGGTGACCTTGAAATCCTCCAGGCGGCGGAGGTGGGAAGTTGCCTGGAGGCGGACCATATCCCATACCCATACCATAGCCCGGTGGAGGTGGACCACCAAAACCCATTCCATATCCAGGCACTGCACCTGGCTGCCCAGGAAAGCCATGTGCACCGCCAGGACCTTGAAACCGAGGCTGCTGCTGGAAGTGCGGTGGAGGTGGGCCAGGGTATCCGAATTGAGGTGGCTGTTGCTGATAAGGAGGTTGGGGTCCACGGAACTGGTTCTGTTGCTGTTGAGGAGGTTGATGCTGTTGTTGCGATTGAGAGGGGGGAGGCTGGTTCGATTGCTGCATTGCACACAAGTCAGCACAGTGTTTATCAATGCGACTCGAGGATTTGCAGTAATAGAGGTGTCTCGTGGATCAGAAGGAAGGCAACAAGGAAAGTTTCCACATGGTTTTTGCGCCATCGGTAGTGTTTGATTTACATCCAAAATATTTCATCATCTGAGAAAGGGTGGTGTCGTGCGGTGAAGCGCAGGTAATACGTACCGAGAGGATAGCAGGATCATTCGGCATCTGCGGTTGTGGTGGACGGTTCTCTTTTGGCGGTGCGAGAATGGTCAAGTCCTTCACATCACTTCCGCGGAAGACGATGCCATCGTAGACTGTATCCGAGCCTGGAATCTCCTCGGAAGGATTTCCTTTGCGTCCTTCGGTGCCGTGGCATTGCACATCTTGCAGAGAAACAGTCGCGGTCTCGGAGTCGATGGATTTAAGGGTGCCGACGTATCTGGATGAAGTGTTAGCTCCAAGGTCGAATCGCGGCGGTGGATCGAGGTCGGGTCGGGCTCACTTGATGTCGGACTTGGAGATGAGCGAAATGCGCGAGCCAATGTACTCGGACATGGCGGCGGCGCGGAGTGGCGGAGAGGGTGGTAAAGGAGATGTGAAGGGAAGAAGGAGGAGGATGTTGTGCTGGTGAAGGTGGTCGGAGGTTCAACAACTTGCGTTAAACTCTGCCAAGCACCGCAGAGCTGCTCCGTGAAGATTGACGCGCGCGACTCGGATGTGAGAAACAGCGATGAAGAAGTGAATGAGCGAGTAAGGTACTTAGTAGTGGTCGAGCTCGCATCAATCTGTCACGCGTGTGCCATGCAGAAGTAGACGAGGCGGTGCATGTCGGTCGGGTGAGGCAAGAAGAAGCACAGAGCACAAATGCAGAAGTTGTTTTCAGCAGCAAACCGAGCACTGTGCGAGGTCTAGCTCCGGTTACGGCCCATTCGCGGGGCTTCTCCTCGAACTATGTGAAGTACCTAGGACGGACTTCGCAACAACAACAACATCATCCTCGAGTCGTGAGGACAACATGGCGACCCAGGCTCAGGATGGCGCTGATCCCACATTCCTCTTCCACCAGCTCGACGCATACCCATGGAGTGAGGACCAAGAGTTTCAAGGCGGTCTCAGAGCCATTCTAGGCTCGGTCCAGGACCCTCAGCAAGTCGAGCATCTGACGCTGCGAGCGAGGTGCTACTACTATGCGAGAAAAGCTGGGACGTCCGTGGACTTTGACGGTTACAAGCAGTGGGTGGAGTCGCGGAACAGCCAGCCGGCACCGAGCAATGGCGGGCATTCAGCAGCACCTCAAAGTCAACCGACAGATGGTGGAATGGGAGACGCGCCGAAACCTGCCAACTTTGCGGAAATTTGCGAATTGATTGCTGAAGGCAAACCGATACCTGGCATCAAGGACATTCCGGATACCATCCTTGAAGGACAAGCTTCAGAAGCTCAGGCCGAGAAGAGGAAGAAGCCATGGGAGAAGTCTGCCACAGACGCTGAGGATAAACCGAGCTGGATGACTTGAGCGGGCACTTCAGATCTGGAACAGTCCATGGTCTACACAGGGCGTTCGCCATGAGAATGAAAAGCTATGGACAGCCACCCGTGGTGGTGTTGCCTGATCCGCACCTCTCCTGGTCGTTGTCTCCGAGGCAACGAGGATCTTCGCAGCTGCAAACGCACGTCCCTCTGAAGCAATGTCATACCTTGCAGTACGCCATGGCGGGTATCAACTCCGCCTCGCATAGAAATTGTATGTCTGCATCACGGATGTCACATCAGCCTTGGAGACGCCGCTCTTCTTCATGTTCCACAGCAGGGCAAAGTCGAACATCGGGTATGGACCAGACCATCAGATGGTGCCGCACACGAGGGAAAGCGCCGCGCCGCTCGCAGGCACCCAAATACTATCTGCAAGTCCAGCAGCAAACTGTCTTCATATGCCGGATATTCGTTGGTTATCCAGAGGACTTCAACTCCATCACGCTCAATGCATTATCTCACCTGATCAGCCTCGATTAGATACGCCATTGACCACACTGGAACTCAAAACAAGGACTGTAGATCGAGCAAGAGAAATCGGATCAATAGAATAAAGGATTTACTTTCATCGTATATCAACACTTCGACCTCATTGCCGACAACGAAACAGCTTCATCCTCGATCCTCATTTCCTCCCCTTCTTCACTTCCTTGCAATATCCCTCCCAACTCCACCCACCCACACTCTTCGTCCTCAACGCCTTGACAATCTTCTCTCCCTCCCTGAACCCACCCACAGCGCCCTGCACGCCTTTCACCAACGTCTTGACATCAAACGCCGTCCACTGCAAAACATATTCCACTTCTAACCCCGTCTTCTCACACAATCTCACCCACTCCGCCAAACTTTGCACATTCAGCCCGTTGACATCAAACACGAATAAATTGACCACCAAATTCCGATTGCGGCTCGCAGCAGCGACTTCATGCGATCTCAGGCCTTTGGCGAAAGCGAGCATCTGGCTGAAATCGAAATTGTGCACCGGAACGACGGTCTTGGTTCCAGGAGTGAACGCCGCACGACGAAGAAGATGCGCGTATTCGGCGTGGAATTGGCGACAGGTTTGGTCGAGGCCGGAGGTGGAGGAGTTGGTTCTCAGTTGGGTCGTGGACGTGAGGCGGAAGGGTTGGTTGTTGATTATCAGGGTGTTTGAGATCACTGGGAAAGCATGAATTAGTTGAGTTTGCTTGGTTTGGAAAAAAGTAGTCTTACTATCGCGTAATTCGCGTGGGAGGTCGAGGAGAGAGGAGGCCATTGTGTCTACTTTGCGATGAGGGGAGTCCTTGACTTGGAATTGCAGAAGATGACTGTTTGCTGAATGCCTGGTTCACTGCTCATATCTACGCGCGACCGTTGCTCCCTTCTTATCCATCTTACACCTGAGCCCGCTTTACCAGCTCGCTTCGAAACATCGCCGGGAAATGCGGTGATGTTTGCGATTCACGGCTGCCAACCCGAGCAAAACTCGCACAATATCCGACCATCGACTCATCAGTCTGTAGGCGAAGCCCTAGCTGAAGCATAGCACAAAGCCGTTATATCGAGCCGTCTTCTACACGTCTTCCGTAGTACGACTTTCCTCCCTGAAGGAAAGCCATTCTTCCCTTTACGGACCTGTCACATCGCACATGGCGCTCGAGCTCGTGTCGACTTTTCCACGTGGTGTGGTGCCGCCACGGCGTGAACGCCGAGCTCGATCGGGTCCGCGTGGCATCGTTCCTGGTCGTCGATCTTGGGCATGTGTTCTCTCACTCATCGTCCGCTGGGATGAGGCATTTTCGTCCGCGTGGCCGCCACGATCGATTGACCTTGCGATCGAAGCGAGCTTCTGGAAGGTACCGAGGGCGCCATCTTCCTCCCGAGGTCTTGTACGATGACCCCTGTGTGATAATGCGTTGCAAACGTCCAATTACGTCTTGATCGCCCTGGGCGACATGCTCCTTTTTGTTTGATTTCAGTCTGAGAGGATGCCCGTCATAGACTTCGAGACGCAGACACCGTCCATGGATCCTCGCGCAAGAATCCTCGCAGAGTGCAGGCAGCGCCGGACGTGTCTAGGAACACGGGCGCCGCTCTGTGGAGACAGGCGTCAGCTGAGTATGGCGACAGCATGACATCGCTGTATGCCGACATCTATGCGTGGACTGAGCTGGCACTCCGAGCTGCCATCACTGTCAGGATCTGTACCCGCGGAGATAGGATACGCCACGATAGTATGGCAATGTGTCTCACTAGAACGCCTCAGTAAGACGAAACGCGGCGTTCGCGTGCCTAGCACGAGCTGAGAGGTCGGTAGTGGCAGATGAGCCTCCTATTCAAGCAAGACTGAGGAAGGCTTTCTTACACTCTTGGCTTGTTCAGACAAAGTGCAGAATGTACACCAAGGACTCCAGATTGGCATAGCTCGTGAAAGCTCGTGTTTTCCCGTATATCGTTTCCAAAAAGGCGCCGCTGCTGTTCCGAGCGCCCTCCCGCAACCATATGCGACCATTGCCTTCGTACGCCGTGTCCAATTCAGATTCGTTCCATCATAACCATTTCATAGGCTCATCTGATCCGTCGAGATACGATCCGAGCTCTTGTCCCGCTTGACCATGCTCAGCTTGTAGTACTTCTCCTCCCCACCGGCCGTCAGACCACCGATAAACCACTTCTCTCCCGCACCTCCGCGTACTTCTCGGAAGCCGCCCGAGTCAGAACTGCTGTCGCTGCCTCTTCTTCTTGACCTTCGAACTTCTTGTGCGGAAGGGTAGCTCGGCCGTGGTTTGTTCTCTGGGCCGTAGATCGGGAGACCGGGCGAGGTGGGAGGACGTGCGAGGTGTGTCTGCGGGCTGACATTGTGTTGGAGTGGTGGGAGTTGTTGGACTAGTTGTCGGTCTTGCGCCGCACTGGTTGATGCAGGATTGCATGGATTTGTCTTGGGGTTGGCGGTCTTTTGTGATGTTTGTTCAGGGTCGGGTGATGTCGATTTTGATCTTTGCTGCGGTGCCGCGGTCCACAACGATGCTGCTGCCCCGCTGGAAAGTGATGTGGAGGTCTTGGGAATGGACTGTGAGTGCGCTCGGAACGCTGCGAGAAAGTTGCCGAAGAATGGTCGTTGTGAGGTCATGTTCGCTGGGTCTGTCGTCCTCGGTCCTGTCCAGATCGATGCAGACTCCGGTCGGAGACACCCCACTGCGCTGCCAGCAGCTGGGAGGATTTGATAGTGGGGTATCCTATGAGAGGGGAATGTACTGAAGGCTTCGTTAGACTGTGTGTCGTCGTAGAGTCGGTGTTGCTTGTTGTGTTTGAACCGTCCGCGAAGGTCGGGCGACCGTGGTGTGTTGTTGTCGGGGTGTTGGTCGGTAGTAATAGGGTTGGTTGTGGTAAGCGAGTCTGGCGCAAGTCCCGTTGGATGTCGGCGAGATTCGGGGAGGCACGTCACGATGCACAGGGAAAGCTGCTGACCTGCAACAACATTCGTTCCAAATGATTTTCAGTCCAGCGAAGACGGCCAAGATGACAGCGAGAACGTCTCATTGGCGATACTCTGACCAAATACGAGCGATTCCGAGAGGTGGCGAATCTCGCCGTTGCTTCTTTGCTCCCCTCCACCTTTATCACATGAAGGAAGTACCGAATACCGTCGGTACAGTATATGGGGAACCATTTCGCCCGTTTTGCCGCCGTCTTGCCGCCATCAATGTACTCCATGCCTTGATTCGAGGTTCCTTGACCTATGCGAGATATTCCCGAGGTCGCGGCGTAGAGCAGCATCACATCACGTTGGAGAAGGCGAATGGCTGTTTCCGCGGACACGCTTGAGCGGCATGACTTTCACATTGGTTTATATGCACGCAGGGCTGTCCCGCAATTGCTCCGATTATCCGCCGCCGGCCTCGCCTCAACGACCTGAGAAGTACGCTCCAGGCGACGGGAAGCCATTTTGAGGAGCCTTCTCAAACCCATCTCTGTCCTGGCCTCCATTCTCATACCGCGACCCTCGTTCAACTCCATGCGCAGACTGCAGCTCCCCATACCCCTCCGGCTCGGTCTCACCAGAGACGGGCCGAATGGAAGGTCGGCGATACGTACTCTCTGGCTTTGCGGGTTCGTTCCATGAGTACACCCGACCGACCTCATGCTCGTCGTCGAATGGCGAGGCGAAACCCGAAGCATCTTTGCCTGGGATGGGGCGTTGCGTGCGGAGGGAGCGTTCGCGAAGGTGCATGCCTTGGCCACGGGCTCGCTTGGCTCGCCTTTGCCTGAGAGATCGAATCTTGCTCGGTAGCAGGAGGATTGAGAGTGTGAGGACGACGAACACCAGGGCGAGGCCCAGATACAAGCCTACATGCTTGGACCCGTGGCCACTGTCGTATTTGTGCTCCTGGCGAGGCTCCAAAGGTGTATGTGGACGTTTGGCGTAGTAGTAAGACCCGCGATGCATGCTGCGAAGTAAGTTTGGCATTTTGCTCTCTTGATTCCTCCGCTGCGGGATTGCGATTTGACGTGGTAGAAGTTGATTTGAGGAGCGTCTTTTGCCAGCAAAAGGTTCAAGAAGCGACTTGGATTCGATAGAGTGTTGCCGTGAGAGACTTGTCTTATACTCGGAGACAAAAGAATGCCATTGTGTGTCGAGTCACAGTCTAGGCTTTGATGCAGCTGTGAATGGGACAAAGCGATGCCTTTGTTCCCGATGCCGCCATCCGTGATCGATGTTCTTCTTGACCTCGTGGATACGGCCTTGAAAGACCGACCACGAGTGTTTCGAGGCGTGGAATGGCTTCAGGTGAGGCAATGGGACTTAGATTAGGTTTCATCCTCACTGAAACCATTGAACTCCTCGTCGTCGTCCTCTTCGTCTTGATCGTCGTCACTATTGCGAGCCTCTGTCTCGACAACAATGTCTTCGCCTCCATCCCGCACGAAGCCAGCAACAAAGAAACCCATCGTGCCGTCTTCGCCGCCTTTCTCACATCTGATACATCCCTCCGCCACGTCTTCGACGTCAAATCTCGCTTTCGTCTTCCCAGGTACCGCACTTCGCACAGCATCTGGGAGACCTCTTTGATGCCACCTCCGCATACCGTCAATCTGATCGGCACGCTTCATGATCCGCCAACCTTTCCGTTGCGCAATGTCAGAGAGTAATGCTTTGACGACGACATTTTCGTTTTCTTCCGAATGGACGGAACATGTCGAGTAGGAAATCTTCCGCGCTGCTGGAAAAGCCATGGCGTGTTGGAGCAGCCGCAGCTGGAAAGTGGACAGCTTCTCCAGTCGGGTCTCGAGCTTCGCTTTGTCTTCAGTCTCGTCGTCGGCGACCTCTTCCTCAATCTCAATCGGGGCTTCTGGCTGTACCTTCGGGGATTCAGGTTTGCTCGATCGCTTGCGCTTCTTGCCTTTATGTGTCGAGTCTTCTGTCGTTGCTGATGGCAGGTGGACTTTGAGTGTGGCTTCGTCTCTGCCTACAATGCCACTCCCTGAACAACTCGGATCCAGCAACAGGGCGGTCACATTCGAAACGTCTTTTCTGGTAGGGTCGATCCGCAGGAAGTCTTGCTTCGCTTTGATGGTGACAATGTTATTCGCCCCTGCGAGCTTGACCATTTTCTCGAGAGTCTTTGATCGCTCAGGATCTTTCTCGCAGGCCGTTACCCGACGTTTCTTCCCATCAGACGCTCCATCGAGCGTTCTAGACAGTATTGCGGCTACATGCGTGGTCTTGTTCCCAGGAGCGGCGCATGTATCAATGATGTCGCCGTCATCGGATGTCGGATTGAGCAAATAGGCCGGGAAACATGAAGCTTTCTCTTGGTAAATGAATTTCCCATTCTTGTACGATTGCAGGCTCGAAGTATCATCGGGACCGGCAGTCGCGATCAAGTCCGGTACATGGTCGTCCACGTAAAGTAGTCGCTTGCCAGGAGCCGCACGTGTGATCTCGTTGAGCTTCTCGACTTTGGTGTAGTTCGAGAACGTAGTCTCCAATTCGTCTTTCAGATTGGCCTTGAATGTGTTGATCCGGATCCACCTGGGATGTCTGAGAGGCTGCGATCCATCTGCACCCGCTTGAGGCTCCTCTGCGCTGTCGGCATTGACCAGAGCTCGCAGGTCGTCCAAGGTAGCACAGCGCCGTCGGATTCGCAGCTTTGTCAACTCCGCAGAGAGCCGAGCCTTGTGTCGACTCACGGCAGCATTGAGGCCATGCGTGGCTGGTAGTGCGACGCCTTTCTTTGCCAGGAGGAGGTCGTGGGTGAGGAGAAGTGCCAAAGTCGGAGTGAGCTGGCATCGAAGTAAGCGATTATTCGATCAAGAAGTCGAGTCTGCTCCAAGAGTCCCTCCAATGTACTCACGTTCCTCTCAAGCTTCAGTATCCCGCTCTTCTCGACCACTTCTGACAAGCTGGTTGACCATTTCGCGGCTTCTGCACAAACCGCAAAAAGTGTACGAGCATCAGTCTTCCATGTCTTTTTGCCAAAGACGACCGACTTCAACGAGCCTCCATTCTTTTGGGCGACCGTCAAACACTCGGCGGCTTCGTGATATAGCGACATTTATCTTCGGGGTTGAAAAAAGTGCAGACTGGAATTTTGATAGGGATCTTATCTTATGTCCAGTACTTTGCTATAGTCCGCCGTGGCTAATCCTTGCCTCTTTTCCATCGCGGCGTGGCCGACTTCCTTTCCATCTCTTCAACCAGTTGCATATTGCGTGCATGGACTCGACGCACGGCAGAAAATCACGGAAAAAACAGCTGAGTTCTGATTGAACATTCCGAGTCTATCTCTATCGCCAGCTAAGCAAGAGGCATCATGATTGAAGCCAGGCATCGTCCAACAACTCCCGTGCCGACTTCCTCTCCTCCGGCAGCCAGGTGAAGATGCCACGCAAGAACTCCAAGAGAGCCGGCTCTTGATCTTCCTCAACCTTCCATCTAATGCTCTCCATCGACCTGTTTGGCACCTCAACGCCAAATTTCTTCGCCCACTGGCCGTTCTTGTCCCAATAGTTCTTACCTCTCGGCATGCGGTCCAAAAACTCCTTTGGCGGCGCCGACATGATGGCCTGCATCCGAGCCAAGTACTCTGCATGAGCATGATCGCCATTCTGACGGCTGAATCCGAACATCAACTGGTTGGACAGCAGGATGACAGCGACCATGCCGACGCCCCAGATGTCGACCTCCGAACCCCACTCCATGCCACAGATGATCTCCGCAGGGCGGAAACCGACGCTGCAGACCTCGGCGGCCTTGAATCTCTGTCCGTTGGTCTTGCAGATCCTGGCTTCTCCCAGATCACCCAGCACGGGATGACCCCAGAGTTCCTTCGGCACGAATTCCGAGAGGTGGACCGATTCCCAGGTTGAGCGTCTTCCCTTTTTCGACCACCGAGCGCCGAGAGCACGCTTCTTCATCGTCTTCGCGACGTCGGCGTAGATCGACTCGTCGCTTGCGCTGAACAGGATGTTGTCTGGCTTGATGTCGCAGTGGACCATGCCCGCCTGCGTGTGTAGGATGTCCAGAGCGGTGAGCAGGCTCTTCACGACTTGCTTGCATAACTGCACGCTCTCTGAGGGGCAGCGTTGTGAGAGTCCAGCTTGGAGCATTCCGAGATCCGCTACGGCGGCGGGAAAGACGAAGCAGGGGTGTTCGAACTTGCCCCCGCAGGAACGAAGGGTGAAGTGCTCCGCGGCTTCGCGTGCGATGAAGCATTCAGTGGACGGGAGATCGATATTGCACTCCTCGAGGCGTCGATATGCTGCGAACTCCGGGGACTCCAGCTTGGCGGACTTCGATGATGCGACATGCTGCGCCGTTCCGATCTTCAAAGCCAAGTACCGCTTCTGGCTGCAGGATGTACATCAGTAAGTGATCATCGTTGACGTGTTGAGACCACTTACACCTTGTCACAGCAGTACCAAACCGTCGCATGGCAGCCCCATCCCAGCTTGGCGACGATGAGATACCTCCCCTTCAGCGTTGCGCCCACGCGGACAGGGTAGAAGAGTTCCGGACTGCAAGGAGATCTCAGCCATGGACAGTCTACTCATATGCATGGATTACTCACCGGTAGTGTGGTAGATTCTCTTCCTCGAGAGGTCCTTCACAGCTTGGTTTCCCAATGTGAGTCAGGTACACTGGACCCGCGAATGGCCAATGGCCGGTCACGCGGCTGCGCAAGTCGATCAATCTGACCATTTTCACGCCGAAATCGCTCGCTTTTGGAGAGCGATTTGGTGTGCGTGGAGCGAGATGCGGTGGTGTGGTCTGAGGGCGTGTGCGTGGAGAGAGGTCTGCGGCGAGAAAGAAGAGAGGGAGTGCGCGCAACGAGGGATTTTATCCTCCGTGCGCGCGAGAAAAATGGCAGTCGATTACTTTGGTCGAGCGGGACCTCCGTTGCATCATGAAGCTGACCTTGGGCAAGGCTGTGATTAGCTAGAGGCGTTGTTCGTCCATGAAGCTTAAAAAAGTCGAGCGTATCGCATCTTGACATTCACCTACGCTTCGGACAGGAAATAAGTCTTCTCATTGTGCGCACGTGGTAGATCTATCGATAGTGCATAGATTGCATAGATCTGTTCCTGTTACTAGATACGCTGTAGGATGGTACAAAAGGTCATCAGACATTGCTCTGTGAGCCTGAGATGACAGCTATAGAATATGACACCTTTAGGTATGAGGTAAGTTTTGCCGTCGACCATATTCTCGGACCAGACAGCCCATTATGGATCCACGGTAGACGACGCTTTCACTTGCCCATGCCCACACCTCTCTTTCGCGCATTCGTGACGGCGTACAGACACTTTCCCACTGCTTCCAGGTCTCCTAGCAAAGTAACGTGCCCTCGTTCGCTGCTGACCACACCCCCTTTCACGACTCGATAGCCGTCGGGCAGCATGGCCGCTCGCGCCAGTACGACGCCGTCGCCGCTCGCAAAGGCCAGCTCGTCGTACGAGTCCGCGTGCTTCATTCCTTCTCGGCCATCGATCTTCGCGCCGAAGACGGTCGGTGTGCTTTTGCCGTAAATGACGGCCGCGGGTGGATAGCGATTTGCTTCGTGATGCGCGGGATTGAAGGCGAGTTCTTGCTTGAACTTCTTGATCGTGGCTAATGTTCTCGTGAGATAGGCGATGCATTCGTCTCGTGGTAGCGTCACGGCTGTTCGGACAGATGGCTGCTCGTACTCCTCGCCGTCCTCGTTGAGCTCACCAGGTTCGTGGGCGATGTTGCCGTGCGCGGCGGCGACACTGCTGCCTTGAGCACCCGTGTTGAGTGAGTCGGGCTCGGCGACACCAGCGACGTTTGTCGTCTTGGAGTTGCTCGACTGCGACATGCTCTTCTTGGCCGGCTTGGTGAAGTTCGGCAAGACGTTCGCGATGGAGTTGACGTAGCCGGAAATACCAGTAGGCTTCGATGGCGAGGAGAGCGGAGGAAGAGGTCGGCCCACGCATGGTGAGAGTCGATTCTCAATCCAGGTCTGAGGATCGAAAAAGTCCACGGGATATTCTTCCTTTGTATACTTGTCGAAGAAACACTTTCCGTCCAGAGGCAGTAGTGCAAAGGAGGTGCGGATTGTGAAGTTCACCTGGGCCGTCAACACACGGCTTGACATTAGCACTTCGTCGCCATTGCGGAGCGGCCCTAGAATGTTGACACATGTGGTCGGGACACCAGCGTAGATCACCGCTTTGAATAACTCTGGGCGCTGATTGACAGCATGCCGTGTGATCAACCCGCCAAGAGAGTGAGCAATGACTGTCGCTCCTCGATCTTCCTTCGCAACTCCACGCTGATTACATGGTAGACCTTCAAGAAATTCGATCAACTGCTTGCTCAGATATGCGGGATGCAGCCTCCAGTCGTATCCGTAATTGTGGGTTCGGAGCTTCCACGATTGGGCATTGTCGCACGTTTTCAGTCGCTTGATCAACCTTCGAGAGATATCGACCGGGCCGATGTGTGACAGCATTCCATCAGGATAGATCGTCTCTTTGGCACGTTCGTCGCCGTCTTCGTCCAAGCTGAGCTCCAGATTCACCTTCCTTATGTTCAAGCCAACTTTGACGGGAATCCAAACTTGCCGACCGGTCTCGGTGCTTCGTAGTATGGAACCTCTATAGCCCCCGAGCACCACCACGTCACCTTCAAGATGCTCCAAAGCACGGCTGAAGTGCGGATGGTCAATCATTGATTTATCCACCGTGTCGGAAATGGCTTCTTTCGCGGAATGGTAGTCCTGTCTCGTGATGGGATCAACAGGAGCTTCAGCGTGCTTCTCTCGATGAGCAAGGCCAACAGACGGACTACGTGTGCGTGGCCTCGGAGGGAGAGAGTCGGATCGGTCGCGAGTCAGGAAATCGGGTGTAAAGCTCGATACACTGAAGGATGACATTGACGGCATGCTAGGCAAATTGATCTTTGAATCCTTGTACGAGTCTTTGATGGCCTTTAGCCGGGAATTGACTTGCTCCTGGACGTGCTCAAATCGACTGTCGTCACCCAAAGACGACACTCTGGATAATGTTCGCATTGTGACCAGCGAATTGTCCGAGGTCGATCGACGCAATTGCTGTGGCCTGGACTTGATTCGCTGTATCTGAGTACCGGGCAAGTCTCCGACGGTCGCAAAGGCTTCATCATTGTCTATGGGCGAGCCTAATAAGTCCCTCCTGGATCGACTGGTTCCAGGTCGCTCAATAGTCTTCGCCTGGCTTTTACTCTCCTGTATGCCGGACAGCGTGGACCTCCGAGAGCTTTGATCTTGCTTTGGCGTTCGCTGCCCTTCAGACTTATTACTATCAAAGCTGGATGAGAAAGGCGACGTCATGCTGAGTCCTTTCGGCATCGACATTGACGGAAAGTTGGCAAACATCGAGTTCTTGCGATTGGAGGACCAGGATTCCGGACCTGACCAAGAACGTTTTCGGCCAAATGACGCAAAACCATCTCGCAGGATGGACTTGGTCTTGTTTGATCTTTGCGTCTGCTTTGAATCTGATGTTCGCCAAGGCGAGGACTTTCGGGCTCGCTGCTGCACCTGTTCATGGGAGGCGTCCGTCAGGCTCAGGCCTGGCTCTGCAACCTTTTGCCGTCTCGGCCTCTCTGCGGGACTCGGAGAGATGTCCTCGTCTTCATCGTCCTCAATCGGGGTGTGAGCATCGGCAGAGCCGTCGAAAACTGGTCCGAAGAATCCACCCTCTCGCTCGATCACTGCTGCTTTCTCTGCAGCGGGTGTTCGTGGGTCGTTCAGTCGATTCTGCTCATTTCCTAGCGAGACTCCTATCGCAGTACGGATGTCGCCTCCGCTGATGTCTCTGGATCCTGGAGACTCGTCTTCGGACGAAGTTCCCTGCTCAGAGGAGACAATTTCGTTGAAATGGATCTCAGCAAGAGCGCGCCGTCCAGCCGGCTTGTCATTCGTGGTTGCATTCATTGCGAAGTGTGGGTGCTTTTGTCCGTGACGAGGATTCTCGATGGCTCGATTCGGATTGCTGGATTTGCTTGCATCGGACTCCGACTTCGATGTAACTTGTACATGTCCGGGTGATGAATGCGGGCAGAGTGGATGTCCTGCGGCTGGGCTCGTTCAAGCTATGGATTGTCGCAGGCAGTGCAATCCTGGAGGATGGATCCTGCTCCTGTTCAGGTCCGTTCTGCGTCATGCACTGCAAATGTTGCGGCAAGGTGGCATCTGAACTGTATGCAAGCGTGAAGACATTGGCGTCTGTCCCGGTTCGCTGCGGAAACATTACGAAGGTATTATTCCACGATTTCATCATCGGACGTGTTTCGCTCCTTCCAAGTTTAGACACAAATCTGCATAAAAACGGAAGCTAGAGCGTCCCGTGCCTTCCGGTGATGAGTAAGCCGACCGATCTGAACGTGATTGTTCTCCACGCAAGGACATTTCCCTCTTCATCACCAACAACAAGGACACGCTGCCGCCCATACGTATGCTTCCCGAATACCAAGTTGATCCATGTGCGGCCGAAATTCTGCTTGCAAGGCGACGAGATGACGCTCTGGGTGATGATGGCCAGGTGTCTCTCCAGCCGGGTGTCCTTCAGCCATGCCCGGGCAGATCACCATTATCTCCAAGCATGCTCCTGCGAACCATGCTGGGATCGAGTGCTTGATGCGAACACGCGAGCACCGCTCCATAGCTGCCTCGAAATGTACCACCAAGCGAGCTTGCAAAGCCACGTTTACCGCTGTTGATGCTGTCCAGATCCCTGGTACAGACAATATTTCCTATTGTCATCCAGTACTGCTCTCGAATGCTGGCCCGTTACAAGGCAGAGTGAAGCCGTCTTTGAGGCTTGCAGTCTGTGAGGGTTGCTCTGCCCTGCCCCAAGTATACGATGCCCGGACCGGTGATATGGCTCGGCCAACCTCTTCTCGAGCACATCTCACCCCAATCGGCAGTTGGTTCCAGCTTCCCAAGCTTCCGCCGGGGGCACGCCAAGTCAACTCAAAACCGCGACTCCGCTGCACGACACCCGCAGGTCCATGGTTCACCGTGTATACAAGGACGGATCCATGGCCTACCCCACTCGAGCGCTGTTGCCGGGCTCTACTTACCCCGCATGTAGATATCAACTATCTCCTGCTCAGCGAGCCTTGATTCGTCAGACGGCTACGCTTTCCACATCGGTGATACTGTAATCAGCAATCCAGTGATACAGTGATAGGGCAGATGCAGGGTCACAGAGCCACGAGGCAAGAGGTGCAACTCGGAATCATGCTGTAGCTTCCGCCGAAGAACTGCCATCTCAAGACTGTCCTCTCACCACTCCATCTCCCTCTCACGCACCTCACCTCAAAGACCTTCACCACTTTGGCGAAAGAGACGCCAGCACGCCACCACTATGGGACAACATTCCGTCACCGGAGACGACGCCCGTCTGGCGGCTCTCGGCATTCAACAAGAGCTGAAGCGGAACTTCTCGCCGTTGAGCATGCTTGGATTGGCGTTCGCTATCTTGAACTCCTGGACGGCTCTATCGACGTCCTTGTCTCTGGCTCTTCCATCTGGAGGACCGTCGGCTGTAATCTGGGGTCTGGTCACGGCTGGCGTATTCAACCTCTGTCTGGCCACGAGCCTCGCGGAGTTCTTGAGTGCTTTCCCTTCCGCAGGTGGACAGTATCACTGGGTCCACATCATTGCCTGGGATTCTTGGAAACCGCTGCTCTCTTGGATCACGGCTTGGATCAATACGTTTGGGTGGATGAGTGAGTTAGATCAGCATGCAGAGATCAAAGAGATCAAGCTATGATCAAAAGCTTACGATTTCCAGGTCTCGTGGCCACGGGAGGCCTCCTAGGAAGCCAGATCATCATCGGAATCATCTTCCTCTTCAATACCGAGTACGAACCCCAAAGATGGCACCAATTCCTCATCTACACCGCATACACCGTCGTAGCTTTGCTGGTAAACGTTTTCGGCAATCGAATCTTACCACACGTCAACAAAGCAGCCATCTTCTGGACGCTCTCAGGATTCGTCGTCATCTCCGTCACCCTCTTGGCATGCGCTTCTCCAAACTACAGCTCCGGACAATTCGTCTACCAAGAATTCCTGAATGAGACCGGCTGGCCCGATGGTTTGGCTTGGATGCTGGGCTTGCTACAAGGCTCTCTCGCCTTGACTGGCTTCGATGCCGTTGCCCACATGATCGAGGAGATTCCCAACGCCGTGATCGAAGGACCAAAGATCATGATCTACTGTGTGCTCATTGGCCTCGGAACTGGATTCGTCTTCTTGAGCGTCCTCCTGTTCGTAGCAGGAGACATCACCAAAGTCATCGCCTCGACGGCCGGCCCACTGAACCAGATTCTCTTCAATGCGACGAATAGCCTGGCCGGGACAGTGTGCCTACTCATCATCCCATCCATCTGCCTGCTTTTCGCCACGACTTCGATCATGACCACGTCCAGCCGGATGACATATGGTACGATGCACTCTCTCGCCGCAGTATTTCACCGAGCCGAGACGCTAACGTCCTTCCAGCCTTTGCCCGCGACGGCGGTCTACCATTCTCCCGCTACTTTGCCCGCGTACATCCCACCCTCGACGTACCCCTCTGCGCCCTCGGCCTCACCTTCGCCGTCGTAATGGTCTTCGGCTGCATCTTCCTCGGCTCGAGTAGCGCCTTCAACGCCATCGTCAGCGCCTCCGTCGTCTCCCTCGGCGTCTCATACGGCATCCCCATCGCCATCAATTGTCTCCGCGGCCGGAGGATGCTGCCTGCCACCCGCGCTTTCATACTTCCCGAATGGCTCGCCTGGACGATCAACCTCCTCGGCGTGGCGTACGTGATCGTCACGACGGTGTTGTTCGTGTTCCCGCCTGCTCTGCCCGTGACGGGCTCGAATATGAATTATTGTATCGTGGCGTTTGCGATTGTGTTCCTCATCTCGATTGTGCAGTGGTTTGTGGATGGGAGGAAGAACTATCGTGGTCCGAAGGTGGATGTCGATGAGAATGTCCTTGTGGCGGTACAGACGCCGGAGTATATGCGACAGAGCAGTGTCGGAGAGGGAACGGATCTGGCGGATAGTAAGAAAGTCTGAGTGAGCTCTGTTGTCTGGAATGCCGCAAGTTTTGTCGGCTTCGGCAGCTGCTTAAGAGTTATGTATAGTATGCTGGGATGGTCGCACGATCGTCCACCTACCCCGAATGCATTCCCATACTGGCTGGCCCTCCACGCTGATTTAAGACGTTCACGTTCTGGTTCTGCAGAAAGGGGCAGGTATGAGCCGTGAAGCTGTCAGTGTTCAAAGGCGCATGAACTACGGCCGAACATGATCTACTGCACGTCCAATGCCTTTCCGCTGATTTGAACTTCTCTCGGTCCTACGGACTCCATATGCATGAGCACTGTCCCTAGTGCCTCTTCATCCAATGCCCCTTGACAAGGGCTCATCAATCACGATGCAGTGGGTATCTCTCGTGATTCTTCATCTTCAACGTTTCATCACCAAACCAGTCGCGGACTCGCTGCATGCCACTCTGCTTGGCATCGCCTGGAGAAATGCATCCTCTGACTGACAACTGTTGGTCCTTTTCGCGTTCCTTCTTCAAGCTCCTTCGTCGTAATGCATCAATTGCTCGCTTGCTGTCAATCATTGCTCCTCATCACCCAGCGGGCTATTGAGCGTGTAGTCCAGAATATCACTGAGCGACAGCAAACCCTTCAGCTGACCCGCCTCATCGACGACCACCAGACGATGCACACGAGACTTGCGAACCGTGTCGAAGATAGTATCCAGACGGTCGTTCAGCGTGCACGTGTAAATCCCCGGGAAATCCTATTCATCACATGTCAGTCAGGTTCACATCATGCCAAGCCTTGCATGATCCAACACTCACATCGGATCGTTTGTCCAGCGCCTTGCCCACGCTGAGGTTGAGATTCTCATAGTCGCCGCCCTTAATCAGCGCAATGACATCCACCGCCTCGAACACGTTCAGCACCGTGCCATCGACATCCAATATCGGAACGCTCGAAATGCTCTTCTTAACGAGCATGTGTATGCAGTCCATCACTGGGGTGTCCATCGTCGCCGTCGCGACATCGGTGTACGTCCCCACGTTCAGGTCTCGGAGCGGCTTCCGCAGCCATTGCGTCTCTTTCACGTTCACGGAGATGAACTTCAGGATGCGGTATTGCGTGATGACGCTGACGACCATTTCGCGCTGAGTTTCGTCGTCGACATCGATCAGGGGAATGCGGCGGGCGCGGGACTCGAGCATGCGGCGACATGCTTCGTAGAGGGGTTGGAGTGGGTGAATGGACACGGTCTCGATGGGAATGACTCCGATGGCTCGCTCGATTTCGCGGAGACTGTTGAGGCGGAATTGATCGACCTGCTCAAGGGCGCTGGGGTGTTGCCAGTAGTATTGCACCACGTTGATGTAGTCGGAGGTTGTCAAGAGTCCAGCGAACGTGGACGTCTTTGAGTCCCATAGCGGCGCAGAGACGATGGCTATTTTGCGATCAGTGCTGCTCTGAGATATGCTATGGCTGTCCGCGCACTCACCGCATTGTGTGAGGATGTTCAAGCTCTTCTTGACCAGGAGAGAGGTATCGAAAACGATGAGGCGGTAGCTGAGCGGGAGGACATCGTAACTCGTGCGGACCTTGAGAAACGCGCGAATCGCACGCTGTGTGTAGAAAAGTGTCTGTCAGCGACCGCTCTAATCAATCCCAGACCGCATGGCTCCAAGCCACCGCGGGCACGATTCGAGGCCGTGTCACGAAGCCCAGACGCAAGACTCACCAGACCGTCAATCTGTTCCTTGTCCAGCGAAGTCATTGGGCGCTTCACGTTGGAAGGCCGGGTAGCCGCGCGAGAGGGACGGAGGAAATGGCTCGGTGCGGCGGGGAATGGCGAGGGAGTGGACCTGGACTCATCTGCATGCGCGCTCGTCGGTCGATTGGTGTCCGTGGAAGCCCCGTGCTCAGCAGCGACAGCGGACTCGTGACCGGGCTGCAGGCTTTGGCTGTCGTCTAGGATGGAGGCGTGGGACTGTTCCGGATTAGCCTGGTTGGGCTCGATATTGCTCAGGGTCTCATTGTTCGGGTCCATATTGGCGGGCGGTGGGCAGGCAAGCGGAGGGCATCGGATCGGAGGATGAGACTGTGATGAGATGTTGTGGGAAGAGTCAGTGTTGTGTTGTGTTCCTGATGCGGTATGGTATGAAGTTTTGTTGCCGGGTTGGTGATTGTGAATGCGAGTTGGTCAATTGAAGTGGAAGCGAGCTAGCAATTGTGACGACGATAAGAAACGTGGGGTCTGCAGTGTGAATGTGGAGAGCCGACGGGGATCAGCATGGACTCACGTGCGAAACGTTTTGCGAGTGAATGATGAAAGAGGCCGAGAATCGGATTTCCAGCAGACATGACAAGGTACGATACACGATTCCGATTGTAATTGACTTTCATTGCGTTTCGCTGGAGTGCTGCCTCCCAAGTAAGCAACTTCTATGCCACCGCCCGTCTGCAACCAAGATAGCCACCATACCATTGCACCGTATAAGTGAAGCCTCGCTTCGAAACCCATGACCCAAGAATCGTGCCCCTCGCCAATACCTCATCTACTCATGCGCTTTGGATGCTTCGGCCAAAGCTTGAGGGTCCGGCTTCTTGTCCTTGCGCGCAGCCTCGAGAGCAGCCGCGTTCAACTCCGGACCCGGCTCTTGATTTTCTTCCACATCGTTCATGATCTCATTCGTCGTCACTGGACTGAGAGGCGAGTCGCTGCCATCGGCCTGCGTTTGGATGCCGCTGACGATAGCCTGCGCCTCACTGATACCATCGGCTTTGGTTGGTGGATCGCCGTCAACTCCGATCAGGTTGTCCTTTGCGTCTTGAGTTTCTTGTAGAAGCTTGTTGTCGAAGCGCACGACCATGACGGAAAGATTGTCGGTAGAGAAGCGAGCCAAGGCGTGATCAACCAGTGCTTTTGAAGCAGCTTGCGGGTCTTGAACATTGCGAACCAGGTCCGTCGCCTCCTGATCCGAGCATACGTCCCAAAGCTAGAGAGAATTGTCAGCACAGTCAATACAGGAAAGATGGAACCTCCACTCACCCCGTCACAAGCCAGTATCAAGAACTCGTCAATGTCCGGCTGAATCACAGTCTCTGTCGTGTACGGGTGGCCAGTGACCAGATCTTTCATGTAGGCGTCACCGAGAGCGCGAGTGACTGCCAGCACGCCATTAACACGGTTGTTCAAGATCAGTCCACCAGCGCCCGCGATCCGCTTGCCCTCGTTCTCGTCGCTTCCTTTGTGGTCGTATGACAAGCGAAGAGCCTTGCCATTACGGCACAGCACGATTCGTGCATCTCCCACATTCGCCGTGTAGAGCACACGCTGGCGGAAGGCATTCTCTCTCAGCTTGCTCTCCGCGGCTGGTACATTGTCAGCGCCGCCCGGCGATGATGAGCCTCCCTCCTTTGCGGCAGCTGCAGCTGCAGGGGCGATCGCAGTGGAACCCGTGGCGGACTGGGGGTTCGGTATCCGGTCCTCCCATCGAAGCACTGCTGTAACGGCTGTGCATCCACTGTTCTTCAAGGGAAGTCTCTCCAACTGATGATCGACCGAAGTGAAGGTCATGTCCAGTAGTTCGGGTATCGGAGTGTTCGGGTTCTTGCGAATGATCTCCTCCAGTAGGATGTGTACCTTCTTACCGCACCAGTCTGCCGCAAAAGTACCCGCATGGCCGTCGAAAATGGCAAAGTATCCGTTGTCGGTCTCCACCACCTCTTGATTTGTCATGGTTCTGCTTAGGCTGTTCGTGGATCGAACGGAATCTCTGGTCAATGTCTTGATTAGGGACAAACCCTTGGTCTCGCTCTCCAAAGCCGGTGCTGGAGTGCTGAGAAAATTGTACAAGTAGGCGTGCGTGTCCTCCATGGTGCGTCTGCACTTCTTGTTCTTGTCTTCGGTCACACCGACGCGGAAAGTTGATCGAGGACCCGGAATCGACTCCCCAGCAGAGTTGTTCAAAGAGCCCTGAGGCACAATGAGCGCCGGGTCATACTTTCCTAGCTTTTGCATGGGAGTCTGCTGGGTGAGGCCAGACTTGTCACCGGCGTTGGGATTGGCACTGAGACTGTTCGAGAGCGATTGTTTTGCGCTGCTGAACAGGTCACGAGCGCGGCCAACACCGCTGCTCCGTCGCTTCTTTTCAGTCGATGTGCTGTCTTCTGCCTGCTTGCGCGTCGGGCTTTGCATTTCGCCGGCGACGTCGTTTTGGTCTTCCGAGACAGCACTCGTGCCGTTTTTGGCGATGGCGTTGGGACTTTGGGGAGACTCCGTGCTGGCTCCGTCTGCGCCGACCGAGGTAGTGTTGTTGGTGTTGTTGGTGTTGATGGCCTGGGTGCTTCCGCTGCCTGAACTGCCGAACATCCGATTCAGCAATCCACCCTGACCGGAGAGACTGTGTCTCTTACTCCCGGTCAAGTCAGTGGTCTGCTTGGTCGCGACGCCGCTCATGTATCCGAGATCCTAGATCGGCAGATATGCGTCGCACTGGACTCGGTTGTGGTGTGTTTATGAGAGGGCTGAGTCGGCTTGGCGACGAGTCGCACGCGGGATCAAGTCGGAACGTTGGCGAACTGCTGGCAGTGCAAGTGAATGGACCGCGATCAAGTATGCTGAACACTGGCAAGGGTTAGCAAACAGGTCGTGTTGTGTGCAAGGCTCGAGGCGCAGGGCCGCTTACGGACCGGATCAATGGCCTCGGACGAGACTTGAGGGCTGATGACGCAGCGGGCAACGGGCGAAGTGGGGTCAGTGTCGAGTGGCTGAGGTTGTCTTTGTTGCGAATCGTCTACACCACGACGGTACAGACGTGATGTTGTGATGGGTGACCGTCCTGCGCGAATTGAGATGATGTCGCCGAGGGCGATTACGTGTGTGCACGAAGAGGAGGGGAATCGCTCAGGTAGGTACCTTACCGTACCTTAGGACTGGATCGAGTGACGAAGCAAGTACGGAAGGTCCGGCTTTATGGCTGGACCGGACGAATTGTTGCACTGTTGATCATCATGAGGCGGCAGATAGGTATGAATTACTGGAGCAGCGCGGGAGAATCCTGCGAGGCCAAGCACATTACCGTCGCCGTGACTTGTATTCACGCCTGTTCCATGCAAAGTCTGACAGGACGATGAGGCCACCCACCTCGTGGCACAAATGAGGGACCAAGGATGCTTTGCGGGGTCACTTGCCCGCGTTCTAGGTAGGTTGAACATCTGCCGCATGGACCGTCACAACACGATGGTACAAAGGCGAGGGTGCTCGATGGCGGCGCTGATGGACCAGAACCCATTGTTTGCAACAATACGGACCTTTCTGCAGATGATGCATCTCAAGAGCGCTGAGTCCAAGATCATGTAGCCTTATGCGATCGGTGTCACATCCCTGCAAGCGTCTCCTGTAGAAGTGGTCCAGAACGATGAGGGTCCAAAACCCATCTGCAGGGCCGTCTGTGCGGTCTCCAAATGGCCCAATCCATCGCATGAACAGGTCAGGCAGCATATTGCCGGACTCAATCAGCACACATGGCAATACTGCGACCATACTGATTCGCTTGATGCCAATGTCGAGCTATCAAGACCATGATGGCTTGGTTTCCCTCCCATATGCATCTAATGCAAGTTCATCGCGCAGGAGACCCACGTCTGCGTCTTCGACATTCGCTTTCCTAGCATCTTTCTCACTTCCTCAAACTGTCCAGTCTTGCTTGTAAATCGTCGTCTCCCGGATCTGCACCACCGCCGATTGCCTGTGCAACTTTCCCGTTCGAGACTGCATTCTTTTGAAGCCCTTGCGGAGTCTCTCCGAGCTGTTTTGTGTTAGCAGAGCTGTTGACAGAGACAGACCAGTCCAGCTTACCGATTGTCCAAGATCGATACCAATCTCGTCGAGCACTTGCGTGACGACCTCTTCACTCTCCTCTTCGTCTTCCAATCCTGTAACATCATCGATCGCATCGTCCATCATCTCTTGTCGCTGGTCCATGATATCGTTCTCTTTCTCGAACTCCATCGCTATTCGTTGAAGGGCTGGGAGGTTCATTTGTCGATTCATGCTCCCGAGAAGTTGTGTTGCGCCCTTCATACTTTGCATCATCTGTTCGTTACTGCGTACGGTCTACAACGCTGTGTTAGCTCAAGCTCATTCTGTCTTGCCCTCTGACATGGCATACCTGTATCCGTAGCGATATGGCCTGCAATTGTGTTCGCATTTGGTAGAACTTCTGGATGTACCGCCGAGTCCTGACAAGGTCTTTCGCCTGGACCTTCACTGCGCCCATCTGTCCATTCTTCGCATTCTTCTTAATCTCCTGCACGAGCTTCTTCTCTTGATTCTCGAGCTTCGTTCGTTCGCGGTCCAATTCTCGTTGGGTCTTCTCGAGGGCTCGTTGATGTTTGCGCAAGCGCTCAGCCGGTGTCATTCGTTTGCCAAAGGCCCATTCAACGATCTGTTCCAAGAGGTCAAACTCGGTCGGGACAGTGAGCTGGAAGGCGCTCACTTACGTTCATGATTGCGATGTGGGATTCGATGCGCCGTTAGGCAACAAAAGGTTTCAGTCAAGGTTCGGAGCAACACAAGATCGTGGTTATGTCGAGAAAGTGTCCTCGTCTATTCGCGCGTGAAGCAAGTGGTATTGTCAAGTAGTGTTGATTGCTGGGTTGACAGTGGACGGTCGTCATGTGCTGATCGGCTCCCACAAAGTCACAAAGGATTTGGTCTCGGGATGGACCGCATGAAAGCTTAAATGTACCGCGGACGGGCCATGACATGATGCGCCGTGCATAACTCTTGATGCGCGACCTGTGTTTCCAGACAACCACGACGACAACCTCCACACACTGATCCGCACGATGCCACCAATCGAGTCTTCACCGCAATGAGTTCGAGCAAACCGCACGGCGATGGCCTGTCCGATCGAGGCGGAAGCGAAGGCCCCTCCGCCACTCGACGAGGCCCTGCTCTACGGCCTCAGTATATGACTGTAGGGTCTGGATCCACATCTGAGAGCGCCGCGCGACTTCAAGCGATTCTGGACGAAGATTCTGGATATGGAGGAAGCGTCACGGGCGACGAGTCGATGCAGAATGCATGGCATCCGGGTCCAACGGCCGATCGCTTCACACCAGAACACACACCACTTGGACCTGGCGAGAGCAATCCTGCGTCAGAGCACGAAAAGCATGCGCTCGCAAGCCATGTGCATCAGCTGTTCTACAACCAGAACCGTACGGCGCTTGGCCGCGCGATCAACCAGACGGTGGAGACGTTGAAGAAGTTGCAGGAGATGAATGCGAAATGGCCAGCGCATTACCCGACCGTACAGCGACCACCATCACCGCCCGCCGCGAGACCGGATGCGCGGCCTGGAATGATACACACACAGTCGACTGTGGGTGTCGATCGCGCAGGGGCACCGTCTGTCCGCCCCAAGCCTCCGCAACGTGCTGGAACATCTCTGGGAGAGCTTGGCGAGCTCCCGTCACCAACACTCGAAGCAGCCTCGCCTAAAGTCGAGCCACGGCTCGTCACACCACAGCTTGCTCGAGAGTTCTCAGTACTCAAGATCGAATTGAAGATGGAGGGACTACCGCAAGCGGAAATTGTACACTCGCTCGAAAAGGCGTCCGTTGCCTCGCTCTTGGACAACCAGATCAACAACAGCATACGGCATCTATTTGCCTTGAGAGAACGGATCGAGGATACATCCAGCAAAGTCCTGGTGACAGGTGATCTGAACGCTGGCAAGTCGACCTTTTGCAATGCTCTTCTACGGAGAAAGGTCCTTCCTGAGGATCAGCAACCTTGCACAAGCATTTTCTGCGAGGTGCTGGATGTCCGGGAGAATGGTGGCATTGAAGAGGTTCATGCAATTCCTCATGGGTCATCTTACAACAGGAACGACGAGAGCTCGTACCGGGTCTTCGCTTTGAAGCAGCTCGAGGATATCGTGGTTGACAGCGACCACTACTCTAGCTGCAAGATCTACATCAAGGACATCCGGACCGTCGACCAGTCGTTGCTTAACAATGGCGTGGTTGACATTGCTTTGATCGACGCCCCTGGTCTGAACAACGACTCACTGAAAACCACTGCGGTATTCGCTCGGCAAGAAGAGATCGACGTTGTCGTGTTTGTCGTTTCAGCCGCCAACCACTTCACATTGTCCGCAAAGGAGTTCATCTTCAATGCTGCTCAGGAGAAGGCTTACATGTTCATGGTCGTCAATGGCTTCGACAACATCCGCGATAAGAATCGATGTCAAGAAATGATCCTCAAGCAGATTGCTCATCTGAGCCCGGCCACGTTCAAGGAGTCGTCCGAGCTCGTTCATTTCGTTTCCAGCAATGCCATACCGGTCTCATCACCTTCAGGCGGCCCAGGCGGCAACATCAGCACTGTCGGCTCAGGTGGCGGCGCATCCTTTGATGGCGGCGATGACAGGCCTGGACCCGATCATGATGACGATGAGCCGTCCGGCAAGCACGGCGATTCCGGTACTCCACCAGACAAGAAAGGCAAAGGGAAGCAGAAAGAGGCCGAGAACGATTTCGGCGAGCTAGAAGCATCGCTCAGGCGATTCGTCCTCGAAAAGCGAGCTCGATCGAAGCTGGCGCCTGCGAAGACATATCTTTTGAATGTCCTCGGTGACTTGGGCACTCTAGCCACGGTCAACAAGGACGTCGCGCAGAATGAGCTCGATCGTGTTACTGAAGAGCTCCGCAATCTGGAGCCCGTCTTTGAAAAGTCGAAGAAAGCACGGACTGAGGCTGACGAAGCTGTCGCAAACAACATTGATCAAACGTCGAACGACGTCTACGCCTTGACACGATCAAGCATTACCGACATCATTTCCCGAGTGGCAGAGAGCGATCTCGGAGTCGAATATCCGGGCGCTTTTGGCGCGTACAACTATGCCGATGACCTCAAAGCGGCAATGTTGAATCAAATCACGGAAACTGTACGATGGTGCGAGGAGCGTGCAAGGGAGAAGACGGTTCAAGGCGTCAGCGGCATCAAAAACCTCGGCATCATGCATCTCCAGGACAAATACGTGGATCTCACATTCCGATCCGAGAAGATGTTCAGAAGTCGCCGAGATGCGCTCGCTCGACAGGTTGACTTCGAAGCAGAGATCTGGGACTTTTTCGATGTCGCAGGTCTGTGGCAACGGCAAGAAAAGGTTGCCGGTACAAGCATGGCCGTTACTGTTGCTGGCGTTGTAGGCAGCCGAATGCTCGGTGGTGTAGGATGGATGGATGGAGCTTTGACTGCGACCAAACTGGTTGGCTCGAGCAATCTCCGGCGACTGATTATTCCAGGCTTGCTCCTGGCTGGTATGTTATCCTCTAGTCTTCAAGATCGGCTCAACACTAACTTCGATGCAGTCTCCCTCAGCATATCCTACGCGGTCTCTCAGATCCCCAACTCCCTTCCCAAACGACTCAGCACCAAGCTCTCCGCCCAACTCGCCGCGCTTGACTATACCCACTCCAACGCGCACCGCATCAGCTCCGAAGTCCGCCGCGCGCTCAAGTACCCGGCCGACAAGCTCCGCGAGGGACTGCAGCGCAGCGTCGAGCACATCCAAGAACAGAAGAAGGAGACCGACAAAATCAAGATCGAAAGCGAGGTGGCGAGGAAATACTTTGGCAACCTGGTGCGGGAGAGCGCGGACATCCGCAGTCGAGTTCAGAGAGTGGATCTGGAGGGTCCGGCGCCGGGTATCGCGGCGAGTTATGACATGTAAACTCGGGAGACGATTTGCTTCGAAGGAGGGGCAGGCATCACAAGTGGCGTTCAGATTGGAAGAAACATAATGAGTGCGAACGATCCCAGTGGACTAGGGAAAAGATATCCAGCAGGAGCGAGTTAGCCGTGAACTTCTCAACTATGAGCGATTTTGATTTGTGCAGATCGTGTCATTGTGGTCTTCGCGTGATGCCAGTACAGCTAGCCTTTGCTGTCTCACTAATTTTGACCTCGAGAAAGGTATACCTGTAGGATGAGGTGTTCTTGGTCACGTCGAGCAAAGTTTGGGGGCCAACCTAGCGCGTACAGGGATGGTGCAGCCTAGCGCGTCGTCCACTTCACTTTCTACATCTGACAGGAGCAACACACGAGATCATCAACAAAACTTCATTTGGGAAGAAACACAGCACCAGCCCTTGAATAATGGTCGTATTGCCTCAATATTATCTTGACACTACTTCAGTCACACCCGCGCCTTCAAAATAACCTCCGACCTCCATCATCTGCAACACCACCTGCCAGACTTTGGGAAGTACTCGAAGCGGTTTCAAACATGTCGCTACCTACAGATGGCGACAGCACCGCTGCAACATCAAATCCATTGGCAGCACTCAAACTGGATCGCAAAGCCATGGAAGAAGAACGTCTCGCGCGCCTCGCCTCCCGCAAGCGTGAGCGCTCCATTTCTCCTCCTCGGAGCTCTAGGAAAGCGCCGAAGTTGAAGGAGACGACTGTTGAACTTCCGAGTGGCGCGAGACTCAATACTTTTTCGTTCTCTGGCCTCGTCGAACAAGGCCAGAAAGACCGCAAGCCGGAGGCTGCCAAGAAGGCGATTGCTTCGATGAGCTCCATGCCTGCCAACTTTGAGACGAAGGTCGTTACGAATTTACATCCGGTTGGAAACCCAGAGTCCCTTCCCGCAGGAGCGATCAAGTATCCTCATGGAGTTGTGAAGAAGACATGGTGGGCCTTGATTTTTGCATGTGCCGGTCGAGCTACTTACTAAACTGATATTAGGGCATTTGGACACGCGCGCACGGGGAACGACATCAAGCTCGAAGAAGTCCTCGAAGCGCAAACCCTCAAAATCGCAGTGCTTTCGGCATATCAATGGGATGTCGAATGGGTCATGTCCAAGCTGAAGGTTCCACCCAAGGGAGGAAGCACTAAGTGTGTCTTTGTCATGCAGGCCAAGAATGAGGAGGACCGAGAGCAATGGCAGCGGGAAGCTAGCTACATGAGCTCCTTTCTTCGCCTGTGCTTCCCGAACATGAAAGGCCTGATCAATTGCATGCACTCGAAGCTGATGCTGCTCTTCCACCCCGACAAACTGCGCATTGCCATCCCGACCGCCAATCTCCTGAACTTCGACTGGGGTGAGACTGGACAGATGGAGAATTCCGTATTTATGGTCGACCTTCCACGGCTCGCAGATGGCAAGACCTCGGAAGCAGAAGACCTGCCCGGATTTGGACAAGAGCTCATCTACTTCCTTGAACAACAAGGCCTTGACGACGATGTCCGCACCGGCGTTCTAAAATTCGACTTCTCCGCAACAAAAGACATGGCCTTTGTCCACACCGTCGGAGGCATGCACTTTCGCGATGAAGCAGAGCGGACAGGCCTGATGGGACTCAGCAAGGCTGTCAAGCAACTCAACTTGGCGACACAAGACTTGGAGATTGACTTCGCGGCATCTTCAATTGGACGGCTGAACGACAATTATCTGCGAGACTTTCACTCCGCCGCCAAAGGCATCGACTTGATAGCACAAGCTGCAGAGGCCAAGTCCAAAGCAGCATCCACGTTCTTCGATCGCAAGAAAGCCTCCACAGTCGCCAAGCCTGATAATGTGCGCGAGAAGGTGCGAATCTACTTTCCTACCGCTTCCACTGTGCGAGCTTCCACAGCCGGCGCAGCGGGCACACTTTGCATTGCGCGGAACTACTTTGAAGGCTCCACTTTCCCTCGCGCTTGTTTCCGCGACTACAAGAGCACCCGAACCGGCCTCCTCAGCCACAACAAGATTCTCCTTGCTCGCGGCAAGCGAGACATGGCGGACGGGCAGGCGGGCGAGACGGAGGACGTGGCTTGGGCATATGTGGGCTCGTCGAACATGTCGCCAAGCGCATGGGGAACTCTGCCAAAGGATCGAAAGGTGAACACGATCACTTGCAGGAACTGGGAGTGCGGTGTCCTTCTGCCGGTGTCGAGGGAGAGGGTTTTGGAAGCCTTGGTAACAAAGCAGGATGGGAAAGAAGAGAAACGGGATGGTCAATTCGCTGCGGATGAGAAGGCAGCAAAGAAGAGTGAACAGGACGGTGGGGAGGACTCGGAGACTGAGAGCGAGAATGAGACTCCGCCGACCGTCAAAGCCAAGCCGAAGACCAAGCCCGTTGCCACGAGCAAGAATCAGGCACAGCAGACCGACGGAGAGGATTCGGAGACGGAGAGCGAAGCATCGGATTCCGAGGAACCAGAAGTACCACCACCAGTCCCGCAGTCGATGACAGGGAAGACTGGAATGGTCGACTACTCTGTCTTTGACGGTCTGCTGAGTGTGCCGTTCAAGACTCCTGGAGACAGGTATGGCGATGGAGAGGAGCCATGGTATTTCAAGGAGCAGTGAGGGAGGACATTGCGGAGATGGAGGTTGTTGAGCTGTTCATCGAGGTTCACAGTGGAGTGGACCTCAAGAGGCGAGATGCAGGTCTGCAATTGGCTGAGATTGACTTTATGTGGCATCTGTATTTAGAGCGGACCGCACTGTCTTTCTGGACTGAGCTCAGTCTAGTTTCTCCCTAGCCCGCCAATGGAAGCAAGTGAATGATCCAGACGTGTATCACGTGCCGTCGCTTGCTCGTGATTGCCAAGCCGTTTACCCCGGACTTCGGCGACACTTCCTTTGGTCGGCTGGCGCGCCATGTCGTCGATCTGCACGCTTATCTGTTATCTCTCGTGTCGCGGCATCCCACGGCGAGGGCGGTCATCTGAGGACGGGAGTGTCTTTGCGAGAGATGACTATCTGCGGCCAGTCATGGAGCGGTATCTGCTGACTGGTCTGAGACGTTGCCTCCTTCATCCGGATGACATGAACGGACCGACGGGATGCTGCCAATCTCGCTGACACCGTAGAGCTGTTTTCCCTTGTTCTATCTCTTCCGACTGCTGCTCATCGTCATCTTTCGCCTTCTCAGTATTGATTGCATCGTCGATGCTGCTTCGTTCGACTCACCGCTACCGACTTCCTCTTCCCGGATAGAGACCATTCCCTACGCAAGGATATACACGACCAAGACCACAACGGCACGGCATATTAGACGACATTTCGTATCAGAGCAAAGATACTCGAGCGTTTATCCACGACCTCCAAGAATCAAGAAGACAGCTCAAGCGCGTGGCTGAGTGCCAATCCGCCGAGCTATTCGCGTCAGGCGACCCCTCCACTACGAGAGCAGTACCAAGAGCCTCGCGACCAAGACCGATCAGGAACAATCGAATCACAAGAGTTTATACCTTCCTACCCGTCAATACGAATGTCTAGCACTCCTCGACCTTGACAACACCGAGCCCCCATCACCATGGATCCCTGGCGGCACTCCACCCTCCTCGAACCCGCTCTCCCACCTCACTGCACGCCGACCAACGACTTCCTCCTCCACTTCTCATCCGCCTTCCACGTCTGCGTACCTACACCTCTAGCATTCACCTCCAATCTCCTCGGCGGCTTGAGCATCCTCGCCTGGCTCTTCGCCCAGCTCCCGCAAATCATCAAAAACGCTCGCATACAATCCACGGCCGGGCTATCCATCTTCTTCCTCGTGGAGTGGTGTCTCGGAGACTTTAGCAATCTGTTGGGAGCGCTGTTCACGCATCAGGCGCCGTGGCAGGTGGCGATCGGATGCTATTATGTTTTTGTGGATGTCTGTTTGGTCGGGCAGTGGGTTTGGTATGAAGGGCTGAAGCACGGGAGTCCGGTGTTGAGGGTACGGAGGAAGAGGGGAGGAGCTACGGGTGGCAATTTGGATGGTGCTGATGGAGGAGGTGGAGGAGGCGATATGGAGCAGATGAGGGTTGACGGTGAGCTAGCGTCCGCTCGAGTGGCATGGTATGTTGACGAGAACGTGGCAGCTGACGACCTCGCTCCAGGTGAACCCCCTCCCCCTCCCACTCGCCCGAGGATCATCTTCCGCACTCCAACCTTCGTCCGGGAACGCGACGAAAAAGATGAGAAACTCACCCCGTCCTCCTCCTCTCGCTCACCGACCATTCACCGACTCGGCGCTCCCTCCACCTCACCATGCCCATCACCATCCCCCCGTACCGTTCTTTTCCTCGCATGCCTCGTCGCCATCGCGCAGGCCAAACCCCTCCCATCCACTTCCTCGGCAATCCTGTCTACCACCACCTCCACTCCCTCCACCCCTCTCGAAACCGCCGGAACCCTCCTCTCCTGGACCTCAACCGCCCTCTACCTCGCCTCCCGCGCTCCCCAACTCCTCCAAAACCACCGCCGCAAATCCGTCGCCGGCCTCTCCCCCCTCCTCTTCCTCGCCGCGTTTTGCGGAAACCTATGCTACTCCTCCGCTCTCCTCACCAATCCCTGCGCATGGTCGGACTTTTCACCGTACGGCGGGCACGGCTGGGTCGGCGAGCAAGGGAGCGATCTGTGGGATTGGAGAGTGGCCGCCATGCCGTTTTGGTTGGGTGCCGCTGGGGTGTTGGGGATGGACGCGGCGATGGGGTTGCAGTTTTGGGTGTACGGGCGGAGTGGAGAGGAGGAGGAGGAGGAGGAGGGATTGGTGGTGCTGGAACGGGAGGACGGAGAAGGGGGGAGGAGGAGGGGGAAGTGGCATTGGAGACGAGTCAGTGGGTGGATGCGAGGGTGGGTGCCGGTGGGAACACGGGATGTGGAAGGGCGGGATGAGAGGGCGAGGTTGCTCGCTGAGGGAGGGAGAGGTGAAGGTGGGTATGGAGGCTTGTGAAAGGCGACATTGGCATTTGCATCGATGAGGGATGATGTGATGAGAGCATTGTTTTGACGGCGTAGGTCCCACCAGCATAGGAATCGCTGAGATGGCTTCGCGAGCATTGGGAGCATTCGCATTGCGTGCATACATACATACCTAGAGTCATGTTGGCGTTGGAGCATTGACGCCTGCTTTGACATCGTAATCACATATTGGCACCAAGGCACCGGATCGCCATTAAAGATCATGACTTTTGCATGATTCCAATTGTCATTCACCGCAAGCCAGTCCGCCCGCCGCGAGGAGTAGAACGCTGCAGAATGCAGAAAACCTTTTGAACTTCGGTTGAGCATATCAAGCACGCCCTCAAAAAAAACGCCTTCGCTCTGGTTCGTCTGCGCCATTTCCGTGCCATTCATTTCATCCCTCGTCGTCTGGGTCTCCCTTCCGTACGCCCCAAAAGCATGGCACACCTGTGAAAAACTCCGGGTATCGAGGAGAAACCGAGAGCAGTCTGACCAACCGTTCCATGTCCACTTCCAGGACACTGCCCGTCTGCGCTTTTCAGCATAAAACCCCCCAAAACATAATCAATCAATTGGCAATCGCCAAAGTCGAGTTCGTGCGCCTGGTGGCCCTCCCCGTCGGACCCATCGGAGCCGGCGAAGCCGATGCTGAATCGTTCCTCTGTAGCTTGCCCTGAGTCTTCGCAGCAGCAGAAGCGCCGTTCAAAGCAGCACCGTGGGCATCCTATGCCAAGGCGGCCATGTCGACGCGCTTCTCGGTGAAGTCCCAGAGCATCTTGATGAGCGGATCCGGGAGCGTGTAGAGGTCGACGTGGAACTCGCCGTCTGTAGGTCGAATGTCAGTTTCGGCGTGGATCTGAAGGTGCACAAACGCGGAAACAAGTTAGTCGCGGGGTTCTGATGATCAGAGAGACTCACTTTCGACGTCGTTCTTGGTGTAGGTCTCGTCGGATTTGTTGTCATGTACCATTTGCACGACTTGGAGGAGATCGTCCTCTGCTAGCTGTGGGAGGGCTTCGGCGAGCTTCTCCATGTCCACGTTGCGGCTGGTCTTTTGACGCTTCTTGTCGGATTTGGGAGCGGCTGCGCCGTTGGTGGCTTCGCCCGCGGGTGCGGACTCCTTCAGACGCTCGAGGAGTTCGCCCTTGGGATTGCGGAAGGTCTGTGGTGGTATTTCAGTATGTGTGCAATCTTGATGACGGGCGGGCGGAACTTACGACGCTGTGTGTGCTCTCGTACTGTTCCTGCTGGAAGTTGAGATCATGCGGCAAGAGCTGATCACCGCCCTTGGGAGCACCGATCGGAGTGAGCTGGATCTGCATGTCGAACTCGCCCCATCCCGTCTCCTTGATCGTGAATGGAGCATTCTTGAAAACTACGCACAGGCGTCAGCTTTGTTGTCCCTCTCCACATGTCCTGCTGATTCTGCACTCCCAAGCTCTTTGAGTATCGTTGCGAGACCTACCTTGCTTAGCTCTCTTGCCAAAACTCTCGTGGAGCAGATATGTCGCTTTTTCGAAGCAGGTCGCTGGAAGTTCTTCGCCGTCCGAGCCGACCAGGAAGATGGAGATTTCCCATCCGCGCATGGGGATGTCGGAGCCCTCATCTTGCTCTGGGCTGTAAAGTTGTTAGAATGTGCGCGTATGGACAGTCGTTGATCGGTCGCGGACTCACAGAATGCGCTGCTGGGTGACCAGCTTGACGGTACGTTTGATCTGTCCAGCGACGGCTCGGTTAGCGTTGCGTGGAGGCATCGTGGTGGTGTTGAAGGTAGGTCTGGTAGAGCGAGGATTGATGGAAGAAGTGGACGTCGTGGATGTTGTAGGGCCGGCGTGAGTTGAGCAAGACAAAGGGAAGATACACGTACGTCCGGCATTGTGAGTGAGTCGCTGTGTGAATGCGTGCAAACGCGCGATCAGAAGCAAATGTAGTGAAGTCGCGCAAGCTCTCGGTGTCTCGGTGAGCGGGCGTGCTTGCGCTGCGGTGTCGGTCGTCACGAGCAAACAATCGCGAGGTCGGCAATGTCTGTCACGAGATTGTCGAGGTGAATCTTCAGACGAGGTGAGGTGGGCAGTAAGGCGTGCGTGAGTGTGCGGATGTTGGCGGGTGAGACGATGCGCGCGGTGGTGGAAACCGACAAGTGAGGTGGACAGGCATGCGACTGAAGTGGGGAGGGGAAAGGGAAGGCAAGTTGACGTGGGAGCGAAAACCATCCGAATGCAGCCAACTCAAAGACGAGACCAGGAGGACTAATGACCACCTCAGCCACTGTTCCGTCTCTGCACGGATGGATATCGACCTCTGCTATAAGGCTTCAGTCCTACGACCATGCAGCGCATTCCCATTCACTCTGATACTGTGCAACGAATCGAATCGGTGGCATGACTTGGTTCTTTTGGGGTGTCTATCTAAGCTAATTGACTCGTTCTGGCCATTGATCATGAACAAGGATTGATCATAGGTGCCAGTCGTAGCACGCTGTCCTTGGACAATGCCATAATCAGGGTATTGTGCAAGAAGTGTGCAATGGGTGTAATTGAATCTGGGAGATGTTGTGTCGGTGCGGAACGGAACGCTTCGGAATGATGCTGTCGTGCGGAGGGTGAGTCGTTCGTGATTCATCGCGGATGGCTGATGGGCCGTTCTCGGATGGTATGGCTGGTGCAGGTTCGCGTGGGACATCGGAGGGCCAGGATGGTCTCGCGCTTGTCGCGCACTGAACGAAGACTCGGCACGCGTGAAAAGGCGGAGAGTTCGACGCGCAAGGCTTACTCCGTCTTGCTGAAGAGGGCCTCGTTCTCCTGCTGCGCCTTGATGAAGGCTTCCTTGAAGAGGTTGGCGTCTGAAAAGTGTTAGAAAGAGCACGAACACCTTTCAGGAGATAGCTCAACTTACTCTCAGCGTTGGCGAAGCGGATAGCAAGAGTGGAAGCCTCTGGCTCACCCTCGGACACATCTGCGGCAGCGTTCCACACCCAACTGCGGTCGGATCCCACGTTTGGTGAAAGCTTCATGTCCGGAACCACTACATCTCGTCAGTACCACAGCAACCATGATCAACCTGTGTCCAAACATACCGTAGTGGTTGGCGCAGACCTTCAAGGTCTTGTCTCGTCGCATCACCAATCTCGTCTTGCTGTTCTCCTTGTGCTTGAGAAGTCTCACATCGCCCGTGCCGCGCTCCTTCCACTCCCTGCTCTCGCGGTCGAACTTGAAGAGCTTCGCTCTCATCTTGAAAGTCTGCTCTTCAGCCTCCTCGTTCGTCTTCGTGTCGACCTTCTCGGTGAGGTGGACGACTGGCTCGAAGTGCACATCTGCCTCCTCTTCATCGGCCTTCTCGTCGTCGTCCTTTTCGGCATTTTCCTTGTCCTTCTGCGCCTTGGCGCTGCCGGAGCGGTCATTCTCCGCATCATCATCGTCCTTCTTCGCCTCTTTCTTAGGGCCACCTCCGAACATGCCAAACACGTTGCCAGCTACTGCGGAAGCCGTCTCGGCAGCCTTTTCGGTGACGGGCTTGGTCTCGGTGGTGTCCACCTTCTGCTCGGCGTCTGCCATGGCTGGTAAAGTTTGGTATTTGATCTCGTGGATGGTCTGTGTCGGCGGTCGATGCGCAATGTTGTCGAGCTGATCAAGAGAGAGAGTGTGTGGTGTTTGTTGTTTGGCAGAGGTGAAATGTTATGGGCAGCGATCGAAGAAACAGAACAGAGGGGTAGAACTGCCAAGCGTCGAACCCCTGCGGGCAGGCGGTCACCTCTCTTTTCCTTTTCCTCACTTCGTAGCGCTCTTGGATGCTCACCTTTTGGTGACTCCTGACTCTATCAGCTACGACGACGTTGGCATTCAAGTTTGTGGTCACAGCTGATGTTCACTTGTCACGAGGTCGTATTGACCAGCTAGTCGTAGGTATCCGAATCAGCAGCGTCTGCTCAACGCGTTTGAGCTGTTTGTGCTTTGGTCTCTTGCTTGTCGAACACAAACAACATCCACTTTGCTCATCATTCAGCACATCCCCCAGCTGGTCATTCCGCTCAGCCTCCAGCTCATCAACCAGCTCATCATTCAGCTCAGCACTCAGCTCATCACCAAATTTTGCGACACTCGACCCACCAGCAGGCATGGCAGAGACATTGCCTGAAAGAGCCCACGCTCGTGGGTATCCCACGCGAGCTACGCGATCAGATTTACGACTTCGTATGGTGCTCAACTGGCCCTGCAAGACTGGCGCAGGAGTACCTTGAGCGCCAATTGCACTGTCTGCGCCAGGGTGGTCCTACATTTCCGGAAGCAGTGGAGTTCCCAAACCCGCCGAAAGAAACCTCGGATCCGGTGAAGACAGCGAGAACGACGATGATTCGGAGGACGAGTCAGACGGGAGTTGGCTGGACGGTCTCTCTGCCAGCGAAGAAGGCGAAGAAGAGATCAAAGCTCGTGCCGCAGCACTGGACACATCGAGACTATCAACTACGACGAAGAGGAGCTGTCTGACAGTGATGAAGATGAGGGCGGTAAGTGGTTTCTTCTCAACTCTGATCTTTGCTGACCTTCCTTTCGTCGCTTTTATGGGCTACGGGCACGACCCTGATGACACGCCTCCATTGATACTTGTTACGCCCGTGCATACAGGACTGCTATCGGCCAACAAACAGATCTCGGAGGAGGCGCTGCCTGTTCTCTACCGGAACACGACTCTGGTGCTGGATGGCGATTGGGCCAGCTGCATGCAGTTCATTCGCAGACTTCCAATGGCCACACGCCGGCGAACCATGTCCATGGCCATCACCAATGCTGCATTGTTGGGCGACGATGGTTCCTCACGACGAGCGTGGTCTGCAGGAGAATCTCCATCCTACCGAGCTCCGGACGGCCTCACGTTGCTCACGCCTTTTGCTGCCATTCTTGCTGCATATCTGCCAAATCTGGAAGAATTCTCGCTATTCGTGCCGTGTTCGGGCGATTGCGAGTGGTACTGCACATATGCTCCGACTGAGCTCTCAATGATGCTCAGATATGGCCGTATCCAGCAGCTGAACCACGTCTTCTTCGGCCCGAGAACAGCGAAGGCACTCCAGATGGACAGCGACGATTGCTACGAGGAGCTGATGGGCAATCTCGCTGACGGCAAACAGCTGGCCAAACACGAATTCATTCTGCGCGATCCGCATCCACCAGGACCATAATCCCGCGGATCCCGGAAGAAAGGCCAGCAGCGTATGCGGAGAGAGGAGGCATATTTGAAAGAGAGGAGGCGAGAACAAACTTTTTCATTTGCCTGGCAAAGGGCTGACCGCGACCTCGACATCGGCAGCTGTGGCAACGTTCAGGCTGTCTTTGCTTGTTTCAACGATGTATAGGCGCCGTCGCTTATAGTTCTCCGAGAACATGGTGTCCGAAGATGCAAGGCATGAGACGTGGCAAAAGTTCTATCGAGTCGTGCAGAGGAAAGCTGCGTCAAGATCTGTATGGTCGATGTGGTCGATGCTTGGATGTGCCTTCCATGACGGACATTGAGCTTTTTGTCAGCATCTGTTTGGCGTCTAGAATTTTCGGCGCTGTTGAGAGCACCAACGTCCTAATAATATTGTCGGCCACGACAGATTCGATTTCCTCGATCTCGGCACTAAGCTGGGAAGCTCAATAATTAACTCCGGCCGTGTAGCAACCTTCGAGCTGTACGATACGATGAACATTGGCGTTCGTCTTCGACTTCCCCTCATCCGTCGCGCTGGGCGGGGCAAAGGTCTAGATCTGGGCGGCAGCACTCCAACGGCTGAACAGGAAGTTGAGTATAAGTATGATCCCCCCTTGAAGTGTTGTAGGTCTAGAAGCCCTCTCGCTTCATACAGGCAAAAAGAAAGCAGCCCCGGGCTAAGTCACCATGTCTTCGCTACCACCTGTCATTGCTTGGGATTACCGTACGGAGCCCCTTCAGTAAAGAACACCAATGGCCATGCTCACTGTCTCCCAGAATTCGCTCCCAACTCCCAGAAAAGTCGCAACTACCTTTACGCGACCAACACGCCCTTCAAGATCTGCGAGCAACCTTTCTTCATACCACGACCAATTCTGCGCAACCTCGGGATCACTTACCGGCGCGTTCCTGTCCTGTCGATCGGCAAAGATGTCTTCCCGGACAATGCCTCCTTCATCGACGCCACCCAATTGCTTCTCGAGAAGAGTGGCAAAGGTCTGAAGCGTAATCCAGCAGACCGTTCTTTCGAAGCTTGGGGTTACCGAAGTTTCTGGGTAGCTTTGCCATGTGTCCCTCCAGAGTTCAACAATGCTCAGCTCCAGAATGACCGCAAGGACTTGTTCCCACTGTTTGGTAGGAAGGACTACGCTCGGCTGCAGACCAATGCTGCCTCGGAGCTGCGGTCGTTGATGGACACGGTCGAGAATGACGTGGCAGTGAATGTGGACTAGCAGATATTCACGCCATGTGGATGATCAAGTGGGCTTTGTTCACGCTGGACATGCGGAAGCAACTGGGAATGGGTAGGGATGAGTTTCCAAAGCTGTACAAATGGTGAGTCTCCAACGTCCTTTGCATGAACCAGTACTGACTATGGTATCAGGGTGGAGGGCATCCCAAAGCACGACGAAGACATCGAGAAGAACGACAAGATCGACGAGGAGAAAGCTCGAGAGATTGTCCTTGGTTCTGAGTATGCCATGCCAGACATTGGCATTGACACCCAGGATCCTCTGGGCTACAAAGCTGGCGAGGAAGTGTATGTTGAACCCACCGATGCTGACCCGGGCCAACATCCTCAGCATGGCAAGTTGCTCGGTATGAACATGAACAAGGTGGTGATGGAGTTGGAGAATGGATTGAGAATGCATTTCCCGAGGATCGGATACGTCGTTCATAGGTCGTCCGATTTGCCGATAGTCGAGAAGGCCCAAGAGGCGATCGGTCTAGGTTGAACTGCATGTAGTCGAGCGTGACGATGATGCCTTAATCTGCGCGAGGAGTACATTCTCACAGCTTGTTTGCTGTGCAGAAGAAAGTGACAAAGTATCGAGGTGTAGTTGATATTTCGGAAATCACAAGTGAATGAATCGAGCACTCTCGCCGCCGGCAGCAGCACAGAAGCGACGTCATCCTCAAGCCGATGCGCTTCAACTTCAACCTTCACCCCCGACGATCACCACACCTCTTCCGTTTCTCAAGCCATGTAAATTTCAACCCATATCTCTTGCGCTCATCGCGCCCAGGTCCTTCAATGTCGTCCGTCCATATCAAGAAGACCATCCTCCTCGTATTCATTCACGGCTTCAAAGGAAACGACCACACCTTCCAGAAGTTCCCCCAAGACCTACGAGCTCTCATCGCACATACCTTACCGCAGCTTAATGTTGTCAGCGTCGTATATCCACAGTATGAGACGAAGGGAGACTTGAAAGAGTGTGTGGCTCGTTTCAAGGAATGGTATGTCCGGACGCTTTTCAATGCTTGTTGCCACGTCCACTTCGGCTAACATGTTTGAAAAGGCTCATCGATAAGGTCATCGACCTTGAAGTCGAGGCTCGCACACCCTCTCCGACGGTCGATCCTTCCGTTCGTGTTATCCTCTGCGGTCATTCCATGGGCGGAATTGTCGCAGCAGAAGCTCTTCTCAGCATAGCTGCCGACGCACCTATTCCACCGTCCTGGTCATCATCCAACAGCACGGATACAACATCCAATACGACCGCCAGTGCCACGACAGGAGCATCTTCTCCTCCTCTTGACTCTTCGAATCTCTTCTTTCCCTACATTCAAGCCCTACTAACCTTCGACACGCCTTTTCTCGGTCTGAATCCGGGCATCATCGCGCACAACGCCGAGCAAAGCGGCACGACCGCGTACGACGCCTACACCACCGCCTCTAAACTGTTCGGCCGGGACTCTGCCAGCTCCTCTGGTGCTGCAACACCTAACCCGGCGGTGGCCGCAAGTAAGGATCTGCCTTCTCCCTCATCGGCGGACACAGAAGCTGCTGTACAGCCGGGAGCTCACTGGCTGAAGAAATACGCAATATACACCGGTGCTGCTGCTGCGATCGCTGGGATGGCAGGTGCAACCTACTACAACTGGTCTCATATCAATAATGGATTGTCATGGGCCGGATCACACTTGCAATTCGTCGGTTGTCTGGCGCGCGGAGCGGAACTGCAGAAGCGAGTGGAACACATCGTCCGCTTGAGCAAACACCGTCGCGTAGCATTCGCGAACTTTTACGGGGCACTCGGGGAGGAAGTTGAGGGTGGAAAGTACTATGGCGGACTGGTGGAGGGCACAGCAAAATCGGAGCGGACCTTCTGCATCGTGCCCAGGAAGCCTCAGGTACAAGAAAAGATCGCAGGAAGCAACGAAGAGGCGAGCGACAGCCAGACCCGATCACAGACCGAAGTTGATCCCGGAATGCAACAAAGCGAACAAGTCAAAAATTTCGCTCGTGACGATCGAAGGAGCAAAGGCGAGTGGATCAAGTGCGTCAATCCCGCTGCTACGGATGAAGTGCAAGCGCATACCGCCATGTTCGAGGCGGGCAAGAATCCGGATTACCATGGGATGTTGCCGAGGGCGAGAGATTGGGTTGTGGACGTTGTGAGAGGAACCGAGTGGTGTGGAAGCGAGGCTGACGCTGGGTTGGGTTTTGACCTGGGGGAGGACGAGGATGAAGCGGATGAAGAGAAAACACCCGAGGAAGGCAGTGCGATGACAGGGGTGGAGAGACAGTCGGACGATGATGACCAGGATCACAGCATTGATGAAGATGAAGAGATGGCGGAGCATGTTGCCACGACCTAAGCATGAACTTCAGGAAGATGCGAATGATACGATGAACAATTCAACGCCTAAACCCTTCCTCTCCGCCGACCTGGCCATAGGCGGGGCGCTGCGAGGAAAGAGTTTGGTCAAACGTCTGGGAAGAGGTGTAATCTAAGGAAGACACTGGGCAGGAATATGTCACGACTAAGCGAGTCGGCTGTACGGTAGAATCGAGGCACAGGCAGTGGACAGCGATGACGTTTCAATCGAGGAAGATCGGTCTACCCTCTCTTGTTCAAAACCACACAGCCTAAGCCATTGGAGCGTGTGTCGTGCAATGCACCCCCGAGTGGGCATTGCTTGACAGACATTCGGTGGATATCTCCTCCCTCTCGTTCTCGGTAGCTCCCGTCGTTCAATCCAGCAAATCTTTCATCGGGTATTCTCGGGGGGCTCCGTCCAGACAAACCCGCAGGTCTCCCAGCAGATAGGGATACTCATGCGTCGTCTCATTCCCGATTTGAACGTCCTGGGGCTTTTCCAACTGGGCAATCTGCTCTCTCCACTCTCGGATCTTTGGGATCCACTTCTCGCGGAGATCCGGTCGGATCATCTCCAGGCCCTTGAGCCCCTGGCACACCATGACGGTCTCCCACATACGCTGTCTCCAGTCTTTCTCGACGCCCTCTGCATGATGATACCAATCATCTTTGAAGCCGGGTTCAAAGTCGGGGCCGGCCAAAGCTCGAGTCTCCCTCCAAAGAGGCCGCCACTTTGAGCTCTTCAGCACCCACATAACACCGAGGAGCGCGTTAGTTTCGGTCCAGACGTGTCCATTCCAATGATGTTCTTCAGCATATGGTCCGACCATCTTCATGGCACGCCGAGGATCTATGCTCCCGTCCGGCATCTTCGGGACGTGGCGGCTCTTTTGACCGCGGAAAGCATCGTGATCCGGCAAGCAATACTTGATGAACTCCAAGCGTGTCTCCAACTTCAGCCTTCGAGCATGGGGGCCTTGTTTCAAAAACACCTCGAAATCTGGTCCAAAAAGCTCACCGTAGATGGCAAGATCGAACAGTGTTTCCGACGGCTCGTTGTGCATCGTGTTGGGAGCTGTGACTTCATCACAGTCCCAGTAGTTGGGAGTGGCACGCCATTCTCCGCCAATAATCTTGTCTAAAAGATCAGCTATCGGATTGATGGTCGAGAAACGTAGAAGGTGCAGCTCCCGGATGCGCTGCATGGTCAAGCCGCAATGCCCGAGTGCCAGATCCATGAGTCCCTCGAGACCACGCTCCATAGTCGAAGCCAGGGTCTTCTCGTTACTGTCGTTCTCCCGTGCCCAGTGGCCGAGTTCGCGAGCCGTCGCAGCCACGAGGAAATGAGGCACTGGTCGAAAGAAGACATTCGCCTGCTTTGCCGCCAAACGTAAGATTGTGTTGGAAGAGACAGATACAAGACGGCTGCGTAAGGCTCTGCATGTTGAGCTGAGGACGTTGAAATCTTCGATGTTCAAGTGGTCTAACAGCTCAAGGAGGAGGTCATCCGGAATTGAGAGAAGGGTTCGGTTCGCCATGTTAGGTGTGTCGGTGTCGTGAAGATGGACAAGATGTGGAAGTGGAAAGGATGAGATCAGGAGGCCACGGTCGTGCTATAAGTTAGCCGCAACTCTGCAATCTGTCCGCTTTCGATGTTTTTTTTTTTTTCAATGAAGCAGAACAAACGAGGTCTACGGCTTCCCCTCCGTAAAGGGTCGCAGCATTCCACGGAACGACTGGACCGAAGCATGACGTGCCCTCCTCTCTTTGTTCTGTTCTACCGAAAACGGACGGCTCGTTTCCGGTAGGCACTTGTTGCGTTGTCCTTGGAGCACACGGAGCGATCCTTTGTTCCTGCCTGCGATAGATTCGTAGCAACGGACGGTTGTGCCGTGACGAGGTCGCACAGCCTACGGCCTCATTTATACCAGGTATTGCATGCCAAGCTTCCCACGCATAGGGATTAGCACAGCACTCCGGCCCAGAGTACGTGATTGACCAGTCCCATCGTGTCAAGCCTGATGAGGGCTGCATCCATCAAGAGGTATTCGTGTACAAAGCAAATTCATCCTTCGACCCTTTGTTGAAGCAACAGCATGAGTGTGTTAGCTGATCGTAGGCTTGCTGGCGGCCTGCCGATAACATTGGAGTGCTCAATGGATCCTGCAATCGTTGGTGGTCCCTTTCTTGTCCAAGTCAAGCGATCTTGTAATCATGGCCATTGCGAAGCCTCATACCTGTACATCGGCGAGCAGAGTGCTCCCATCAACGATGATACTGAGGTGGCCGAAAGTACTGCCTCAGACATCTCATTGGTTCCACTCGACCGTCTCACTTGTCTACCGTGCCATTCCATGTGTCCCTTGAACTCCCCCCAAATCCCTCGATCATGTTCCTCGTCGTTTCAATGTCCTCGCCCATGTCTTGTTCATCCTTTCCATTGTTCCAAGCTTCTTCCTCAGACATGTCCTCCATACGTCAGACATTTCACTTGTTGCTCAAACGATCAACTGATCCCTTATCAATATTCTTGTACGTCGAACATGTCTCTGTCTCTCGAACGTGACCCTCGTGCAACGAGCATCTCACTCGGTGTCTCACTGGCGCTCCTCGTTGTCCCAAGTCTCTCTCTTCTCGAGTAGTTGCCTATATCAACTCGAGGTCCTCTGCTTGTAGCTTAGATCCAGCAGATATTCTCAGACGACTCCTCCGACATAGATCTTAGCTATCGATTAGCTCGATCCACTGTTCGAAGACGGCAGACAAAATGTCAAGGCGGGCTTCGGATTCGAGTTGCGACTCCTATGTAAGCGATATGGCCTGCTATCCCTATGACGACCACTGAAGCGTTCATAGTACTCTGCATCCGGTCTGCCCGATGGGAGTCCAGTCCGAGGAGTGAAAGCCGCTAGTATTGTAGCCCAAGTTGAGGCTGCGCAGAGCGTCTCCGCCGCTTCCTCTCATTCTTTCTAGCGATCGACTATGACCTGGTCGACGAGACTCCCGACCAGCTTTCGAAAGCGGGCCTCTGTCACTTCGTGGATCTCGGCCAGCGATGCTTCCTCTGCCGTGGCCATGATCGTCCTCTTATCAAAACCGATGGCTTGGGCTCTCGCTCTACACGGCGCCGGCAGACATTACCGTCCATGACCCTGTTGTCCAGGCAGAGCTTATGCAGCCAGCCATGGAGCTTGGTGTTCCCTGCACGGCGCCGTTACGATGCTGCGGCTGTTCATCCACTCCTTCAGCCTCCGACGCGCTGGATACAATCCACAGATCGAATTCCTGGTTCGCAATACCAGCGTCGACAATCTCGCAGCACGATTTTGGATAGAACCAAAGGTGATTTTCAAAGCGGTGCAGAAACCTCAAATCGAGGCTATGCAGAAGACCCGAGGGAAATACTTCCAGAGAGTCGGCGGTCCAGGAGAATATTCAGCCTACCGTCGCGGAAGGAAACTAGAATCTAAAGAACGTTCCCCGTTGGAAGATCGTCTTTCAGGCCAGAAGCTTATAGATGAAGAAGGTGGATTTGGTATCAGGAAGGACTGCAAGCGTGCAGCGCTCATTGCAGAGTGTGTATGGTCTACTACCAAGGACGACTCTTTCGCTGTTAGGTTGATGAGGTTCTGGGTGACTCGTGGCCATCGCCGACCGCACATTACCCCCGGAAGGATCCCTCCAAGCCCACCGCCGTACGCTCGTGCTAAAGCTAGGCGCAAGCCGCGCCTCCTACCGGATCGGGGACGCATACATTATTCCCGGCCCCACAACCTCCTGCGTTGATCTATATGAACAAGGTCAGTACAGCGAACCAACGTCACTTCGTTCAGGTTAGACGTACGCAAACGTAGGTCTGGCAGTCGGTGGCTGTACACCGATCAGGCTGGCCGGGAGCCCCTCCAAAACACGAAGGCTTCAGCAACGTTAATATGAGAGGTCGAGGTGAATGATGAAAAAAGGGACGATCGCGTACGAGATCACACGCCGCCAACGCAGTGAGAGCCATGCTGAGGAGCAAGGAAAGCTGAAAGATGTTCATTCTTGTCTTGTGGAGAGAATTGTGGAACGGTGGTATTTCAATGGTTATGTTGTGGAAAGAAAAAGCGAGTCAGCAGCAGATAATCGGGTTCATATAGGACCGGCTTGAGCTTGCCTGTTCATTCAGACACCGCCGACAACTTCAGCACTAGGTCAGGGAACCCGGTCTTGTTCGATCCCGAAATTCTGGCGGGACTCCAGAGAGGTTTACCCGGAAGCAAGAAGTGTTCTGGCCCAGAAATCGACGTGGTAGACTTGAAGGATGTGGTCGACTCGATCGCGCGGTTGACGAGCTCTGCCGAAATGGCTCGCTCTCATTCCTTAGATTCATCACCGCGCTCTTCTGCGCCAATACCTCAGTACAAGAAGTCTTCTTACTGTGGAGAGCATTATCTGACAATTCGCCTTGGTTTTTGCCATCGCCGTCCCAAGATGGCTGACTTCGCTCTGTATGTTCACCACCACGGTCACCCACGCCGAAGTACAGTGAGACTTTCCACCGCAGAGAGCATTCGGCGATATTTTGCCTCAGACTTTGCCATTGGACAGTTTCGTTCGTGAGTTGTCTCTGCTACGCAGATGAAGCAGTACATCGAACGCTCCCACCAAGACTTTGTGATCCAGACCGAGAAACTTTAGCTAGCGTAGAGGCCAACGATGGTGTCTACTTGCGGTAGACCGCGTTGGAATAGCTGCAGCAGAGAGAGGGAGAGATGGTCGCGGAATGAGCACGATGCATAGCATAGATCAGGGAATGAATTTGTACCATTCCTCCTCACCACCGAAATATCGTCGTGGCGAACGCCGAACTCATTGAACACATAGAGCCTTTGCCTCTGTATGTCCTTGCTCATGTGCTTATGCCGCCTCATCTACACGTGTTAGGATAACTAGGCAGCTTGGTCCGGTAGAAGCAAATTCTCAGCCAGATGCGAGATCCAAGGATGACCTTCGCCGAATAGATTGCGAGCACCTGCTTTGAGCTCTCGTTCCAAATTTTCGATGTCCGTGGGGTTGCGCCCAAGCAATTTCTGAGTTTTGATGAGCGAGAAAAGCGCCATCAATCGATCAGGATGAGTCACTCGAGTCTCTGGGTAGCTGTTGACTACAAAAAGAAATTCTCTCTCGGCTTCTTCATGTCTTTTGGCGTATGTCAGAATACGGCCTCTGTGCAACCTGGCAAAGAGAACCACGAAGTGCGTTTTGCCGAATACTGGCTCCGCGATATCGTGGCCTGACTGCCAGATCGACAGAGCCTCGGTAATGTCGCCTTGTAGTCCTTTGATTCGGGCAAGATTGAGGCCGGACCAGAGGGTGAGATAGTGTCCTTTGCCGAGCCTACACAAACGCTCGTTATACACGCCTTGTTCGTAAGTCAGCGCGTAGTCCATGTCGAGCGCCTTTGAGGTTCCAGCTCTCGAACTGTAGCCATGTGCAGCTCGATCGAAGTAAGCCATCGCGAGTGTATCTTGTGCATCAAGAGTGTCCTGCAAAGCAAAGCGTATAAGGTCAGCGAATGTCGTAGACCGTGTGGTATGTGCGAAGACCCGGCATCAGAGACAGTCGCGAACAACGGAGGCCTTCTGCACTTTAGTTTCTTACCAAGTGATGAGGTCCAAGTTGCGCGCTAAGGCCTTTCCAGGCCGTGAGGTTCAGCGTGATCGCCTCGGACAGCATAAGGCACTTCCCAATCACTCTGCCGTGGTGCATCATGGCCTTGAGCGTCGTTGTGTGTTCCCTTCCAAGGATCTTCGTGAGTCCGTCGAGCGCTTTCTTTGATTGAACCTCGGCATCCATTATCCGCCCTTGTACCCATAGACTGCTGGCATATGCATCCATGACTCTCAGTGTATACAGATCGTCTTCACCCCGGCCTTTCGTAGATTCCATCAGAACATCTTCAAGCAGCCTGGAGGCATCCTCGCCACGGGATTGATGCCACAAAGTATCTGCCATGAGAAGGTTGAGACTGATCGTCGATGCATGATGTGGTCCTAACAGTCGTCTAGCCAAATCCAGGACCTTGTATTGCATGCTCTCTGCTTCCTTCAGCAAGCCACCTTGCTTGTATACTAGACTGAACTTGACGAGCTGTAAAGATTGACTTCTGTCGATGCGAGGGCCTAGTCTCCAAGCGCACCTCCCGAGGTACGCTCTTTCCTGAATCCTTTGGCGGAGAGAGGACTCGATTCTCTGCACACTTTGTACGTGCGGCAACAGGTCTCTTTTGAGCAGCTGGTCCTCATCCTTATCACCAAGTGGAGGCATCAGAATTGCACGCGCAATGACGTTAGATGCTACGTGACACCACACAGCTTGGTCGCCGATCATCGGCATCCTGTCTCGAACCCATTGGTGAACGGCGGGATGCATGGAGTAGCTGTCGTCGTGGTCGTCCGGACTCGGGAAGATTAGCTTTGCATTGTAGAGCTCCTTGAGCGCGCTTCGGACCCGACCCTCCGCAACGCTCCGATCGATCGTCAAACTGGCTCCTGACTCTGACAGGAATTTAGGTAGTGCAGGCCGGCTACCGAGGTCAGAAAGTAGAAAGAGCAGCCTCAGAGTGACCTTGCGAAGTGAGTCGGACCATGACAGCTGTGAAGATTCACGAACCTTGCCTTGCAGCTCGTCCGAAGCACGTCGCTGTTCGAGCGCTTCGAGGCTCGGATTCTTTATCGCCTGGAGGAAGAAGGCCTCTCGAATTCGACGAGGATGAAGGAAAGCCATGACCTTCAAGAGTTCCAATGCGTCATCAACAGACTGAGTTCTCTCGGCCACGAGCGTGTTGTACAATCCATCATAGCTTTTGTGGATGGCGGTATACTCGCCCCGACGTGCACCCATTGAGACCGTAGCTTGTGTCCGCCTGGAGCTATCGTTATAGTATTCCAGGTACTCATCTAAGGACCACATACGTGTGAGAATCGTTGCACCAGCCATGATCAGGGCAAGCGGCAGGTGATCCAGCTGTTCGCAAAGAGCTCTGGCCTTTTCCAAGGTCTCGGGAGAGCGATCTTCCTCGCGGGAGGCACTGAACAATAACTCCATAGACTCGTTGTCGTCGAGGCGACCGAATTCGAATGATCTGGCGCCAACTGTGCCTTGACTGTTCAGAAGTCCGTTGCGAGTAGTGATGATGACAACTCCTTGACTACCGTCTGGATAATATCGGGCCACGTCAAAGCCCATTTCATCAGCATTGTCTAGGATGAGAAGCCAAGGTCTGCTTTGCGAAGACAGCCAGCTCTTCACTGCTGCCAGGTTCTGCTCGACCTTTCCGATGGAAGCTAAGTTCTTGAAGGACTGTTCGGCCAGTTCAGCGGAGGTTGCATCGATCCAGAATACCCCCCAGAACCTGTGTTATGAGTCAGCGACGTCTATACATGAACAACGCCGCGTACCTGTGCTTGTTCTCCGATGCAAACTTGCAGCAAAACTCCGTTTTGCCCGAACCCGGTGGACCGTATATAACGAATCTCTTCTGCGACCTTGTAGATTGCGGCTCCTCAAATATTGATCGATGCAAACTCTCAAGCTGCGTGACGAATCCCGTGAATATACTGCTGACAGCCTGTGGCGTGTCGAAGTGCTCATTCCCCAAGATCTGCTTATCTGGTATGGAGGCGTGACGAGAGTACACGCTGAGGCTGTCAGCTTGCAACAATCGATCTGAAGTCTGACTTACAGGTTGAGTGCGGTCAGAGATAATTGTAACTTGTTCGCTTGGGAGTCCAGCCGTTTTCGCAGCCTACTGAATGTCTCGTTCTCTGATTGCTGTTTCCGATATCGTCGCCACAAGTCCCAGCGGTTTTGAGCAGATGTACTGCCTACGTCAAAGACCTCCGAGAGTACACTTCCCAGCGCGGCAACTGCCTCTCCACAGCCCTGGAGCCGTCGAAGTATCAACTGCTGAGCTTGAGTCGAAAGGCCATATTCGTTATCGTCGGGCCCTTTGGCCACTGGGTTGAATATCTCGTATATCCATTTGCTCAGCTCTGCAAGGTCTGCGACTTCGGTTGCGAGCTCGTCCAGGTCTCTCTCGGTCTTGAGGAAGCCTTGTCTCACATCTTTGATGAACTTAGCTAGGCGAAAAGCAACGTCGCTCACTCCAATGGCTCCAGCGGCGATCGAAAAAGGATCCATTTAGAGCGCTGACGCAAAATGGACTGTCCGCCATACACCCGAGTCCTGCGGAGGAACCATGCTTATAGCTCATCGGCTACTTCGTTCGCCAGGGGAGATGCCGCCGTCCCAGACTAGAACAGTCTGCAAGTGAACAACTGCACAAGGCGCCTGCGCCATGTTCTGATTGATCATAGTCTGCACAAACGTACATGGTCTCTGCAAAGGGCACCTGTATCGCGTCATCGTGTGCAACCAGTCGGATCGGCAGGCCGTCGTCTCCAAATGAGATGCTTGATGGGGCGGAGCAGCGTGTCCGCGCATCTGAGAGTTCATCTCGCCTCCTGATGCTTGATCAATGCGTGATGAACAGCATGTGGATGTGCTGAAGGCTGAAGCGCGAGTAGGCGAAGAGTGGGGGCGTGATCGGTAAAACACCGGCTTCTGTGGACGTGGAAGGATTTGGCCAATAGTCGAGAGATGAAGAGAATTGCCGAACTTCACACGTTGATGCAATGCAATGCATCGTCCATTGGTCACATAACGGGCTGGTTCATGCCGCACGGACACAGGTAAGGAGACTGGCGGTTGGAGTACTGGCATATACCTTTTCTGCGTGACTTTCCTCACTAAACACCTATTCGAACCACAATCGGACCTGAACATGTTCAGCGGAGCAACTGTTGGAAATGTGCTCTTGCTCTTTGTCCTGATCTACGTGGCCTACAGGTATACTGCATCCGCGGCCAAGTATCGCGTCAGTACATACAGTGTTCCAAGAACCCCAGCTGCTGACAGCCGTTCCAGGAAGATGTTCGATATGGAGACCAACATGGCTGCCAGCCACGACCTGGGTTATGCCATACAAGCTACCACTTGCATTGGATGTTCTCGAAAAGGGCTTTCATGCTGCCAGGCAGAAGAAGCTCCTTGCCATGTTCGACCAGTACTTCGATACACTCGGCCCAACGGTGGAAGTGTCCATCCTTGCGGGAAAGGGGTATGCCACAATGGATCCGGCCAATATATAGACGATACTGTCCACCCGCTTCGAAGACTTCCACCTCAGGCTGCGAAGTGTGGCGATGAAAGCCATGATCGGAGAAGGCATCTTTACCCAGGATGACCATGCATGGAAGCATTCCCGAGAGCTCCTTCGTGGCAATTCCTCGCGAATGCGTTACCAGAATCTCGATGGATTTCAAGAGCATATAGAGTACCTCATCTCGTCGCTGCATGGAGCGAGCCCGGGAGTGGTTAACCTACAGCTGCTCTTCTTTCGACTGACGCTCAACACCACGATTGCCATGATCCTAGGCCAGCCTGTAGAAAGCTTTAACCACGACATTGGTGGTCAATTTTCAAGCTCTTTCAACAAGGCCTCACTTGTCACGGCAACTCTTTTACGACTCGGCGATCTCGGATTCTTGTACGCACCACGGGGTTTCTACCAGGCCTGCAAAACCGCGAAGGATTACACCAAACAGTCTGTTCAAGACGCTCTTCGATCTGACGCTTCTGCAAAAGACTCTTGCCCGGAAACTCTGATTGGTGTCATGAATGAGGAATACAAGGATCCCAATCTCGTTCGCGATCAGGTCATCAATATACTCATTGCAGGACGGGACACGACTGCGACTACAATGTCATACGCCATGTACGTCTTAGTGTCTTCCGTCTCCCCTAGCGATCTATGCTGAATTCCTGTGCAGTCGCCTGCTCACAAGGCACCCCGAAAAGCTGCAACTTTTGCGGGCTGAGATAAGAGATGTTCTCGGTAACGATGTCGTGATCACGAGAGCCAAAGTTCAGCGCATGCATTACCTCCAGAGTGTGATTCGAGAAAGTAGGTCTCGCATGAATCTCATCCGACAGTGTCCATCCAGCTACCGTCGCTAATCCGACCCAGCGCTTCGTCTTTATCCGCCGGTACCGATCAACACTCGATTCTGCAAGCGAGCAACGCACTTACCTTTCGGGGGCGGTCCGGATGGCCAATCTCCATTGCTCATTCGAGAAAACATGCCAGTGGCCTACTCAGTATACCACATGCAACGACGTCGAGACATATATGGCGAAGATGCCTTGTATTTCCGCCCAGAGCGCTGGGATGATGAGCTTCTCACGAACGTCAAATGGGCATACCTGCCATTCAATGGAGGCCCTCGCGTGTGCCTAGGGAGCAAGTTCGCTCCCATTCTTTACACAGAAGCCAGACTAACTTGTGATTTCAGAGGACTTTGGCCTGATGCTAGCATCGTGTGGCATTGCCAGGGTCATACAAGCTTTTCCGGAATTGGACTTGCCACCAGGGCACCCGCATGAACCGATAGGGACGGAAAGGCAGCATCTCACGCTGATACTGGCGAACGCAGAGGGATGTCAGGTCAAGCTCGGCTGAGTGGGCTGATCCGGGAGTACATCAGGAGGACGCGGTCTCGGTCACTATGCTTACGTCTCCGTTGGAGAGTGGAGCGTAGATCGCAGAAGTCCGTCTCGCAGACAAAGAGGTCCCACTGGTAGGGATGTCGCAACGATGCATCGAATGACCAGGCAAGGCAGACTCTGTTACTCCGGGAAGCACTATCTCCGCGGGTGATCGCTGCTTTAGAGTGGCGTCAAAAGCTTGGGATGGTGCGATTGCCTCGCGCGTGGAATCTGCTCTCGTTTCCGGCGGAGGCGGAGAGGCTTGACCGGTGAAAGCGAAGGAACATGCCTAGATCCGAGCTGTGCTTGAGAGGTGGGTGTCCGTGACCGCTTTCGGCAGATTGCGTTGAAATAATCCTGGCAAGGAGAAAGATGGGAAGACAGAATTGCGGGAATGGATGATGGAAAGCGTAGTTTTGGAGATTTATGCTATCATCCAATGTGGCGCTCAAGGCTCCCACGGCGAAGTTGCATATCCACCACTCAAGTTTTCCGCGGTGCCGTCCTTCCTGACCACGAGGATATCCTCATGGCGGACACCAAACTCGTTAAGCACGTAAACGCCAGGCTCGGCCGTAAAGACCATTCCAGGTCGCAATCGAGACTCAAAGTTGCCTTTGTTGAGGTATGGACTTTCGTGCGCCTTAATACCAATTCCATGGCCAAGCCTATGCGTGAAGTACTTCCCATACCCGGCCTTCTCAATCACTCCGCGAGCTGCGAGATCGACCGAGGCTGCCGTAGCGTTGGGGACCATGGCATTCACCGCTGCGGTCTGGGCATCAAGCACGACTTGCCATACAGAGAGCTGCTCGGTGACATTGTACCTCTCCGGAGGCGGATTTGCGACGAAAGGCGGGAAGAACGTCCGGCACACATCGCTGCTATACCCGTAGAGGTGCGCTCCAACATCGATCAAGACGAACATGCCGGGCTCCAGTCTCCTGCTTCCATCGTAGCCGCCGTGTGGCAAAGCAGCACTCTTTCCAAATTCCACAATGTCGAAGAAAGGATCCATACCGGCCACTCTCATGGTATCGTCCAAGACATCTGCCACTTCGTTCTCTGTGACATCGGGTTTGAGACAGGTGCCTGCAAAGCAAAGCATTTAAGGTCAGCGGCTGTCCTAGGCTGTCCTAGACAGTGTGAGACGGACGAAAGGCCGGCGTCTGAGACAGCCTCGGGCTATGGAGGCCTTTTGCACTTCATTTTACTTACGCATAGCCCGGATTGCTTCCACGGTTCCTGTGTTGACCGCTCGAAGTATGCCCACTTCAACGTCGGTCTTGATCTGACGCACCGCCTCGACTTCGCCGCCGAGACCAACGACCGTGAACCCATTGGAGGCCAGGCCGCGCTGGATAAAGTCTCGCATTTCCTCGTCGACCATGACTTTTGGTGCGAGAGTTTCGCCCCAGATCTCGGACTGATACAAGGTAGTGTAGTAATTCCAATGCTCCTCGTATGTGATTGTGTGAATTTCGTCTCGGAAGGGCATGTTCAGCAGTCGGGCCCGCTCCTCTTCGAAATGTGGGACCAGAAACGATGTGTTGGCGACAACATTTCCATCAACCAGCGTGACAGGACGGACAATCATGAGGAACGGTCTTTCCTCGGGCTCCCAGACTTCCCATTGAGGTTGTGTGATGTTCGCGTAATAGCTGAACGTATAGCCGGGCTCCACGGCGAAGGCATCGATCTTGTCTGCAGCCAAAGCTTTGGCGAGGTTGTTCCTGCGCAGAATGTACTCGTCTAGTGAGGGCCGCTCTGCCGTCTTGAGGAAGTCCATGCCAGTAGCCCGGTAGGCATCGATTGAGCATTTCCGAAATGTGTCCTGCGGGTTGATAGAGGCGGGCTCCTTGTGGGGTTGAATTGTCCTCGGGAGTGCCCATATTATCAACAGTACAGTCGCGGCGACGAAACACAGACATCTTGCTCTCCAGTCGGATCCGGACTTCCTCTGTGGATATGGAAATGCGAGTGGAAGTTCCGCTTTTTCCATGATGGATGGTCGTGGTTGGACCGCCACAAAAGGTCGATGAGAGGAGGAGAGTGGTCTTGGCCCGCTCAACCCGCTCCCCTCTTCTGTCGGCAACCTCATGATACTACTCCGGTCGATGATGAAGAAACAACACGGCCGCCTATCTCCAAAGGACACAGGCATCCTCAGCCAATGGAACGCTTGGAATCTGACCACACTGCAGGGGTGCGACTCCCGATCTTCCAATTTGCAACGCTGATGACTTCCATCAGGGAGTCAGGTTAGATAGGCCAGACCGGCCAAAGATAGGCCAAGGACAAGATGTGCTCAACGGTCGATCTCGCTGCCGGTCCGGTAACCTGCAGGATGCCAAACACCATCCCACCGCCAGGTGTTCGAGGATGCCATTGCAGCCCGCGATGCCGAACGACAACGCCCACATGGCATCCAGGAGCGGCCAATTCGAGGTCACTGCACCACAAGACATCAACGAGCCCTATCGAAACACTCACCAGGATGGAAACATGAAGGAACCATCCGAGATTGCTGTTCGCGATATGGACGTCGAAGAGGAACCGGCGCTGTACTCGAAACGCTCCATCTTCTTCATGGTCCTCTTCTCCGGACTCGCCATTGGTTCAGATGCGTACAACAGCGCATTGATGGGCCAGCTCGGTCTACTCCTCACCATCATCTATCCTGAAACGCTGTCGGTCGTCACGCAGTCTCAGCTCACGAATGCCTTCATTGTTGGACTTATTCTGGGCATGCTGGCATTCGGATTCATCTCCGATCGTCTGGGACGAAGGTCTGGCGCCGTGCTGACAACACTCTTCCTTTCGGTCGGCATCGTCATGAGTGCCTTGTCACACGGAACGAGTGATAGAGGACTGTTCTGGATGTTGACCATCTCAAGAGGTATCGCTGGCTTTGGTGCTGGCGGCGAGTACCCAGTGAGTGGAGCAGGAACCGCAGAATCCACGGACGATTCGCCGCGGGCTAGAAAGCATCGAGGCTTCATATTCGCCATGGTGTCGGATGTGTCGGCTTCTTTGGGTTTCATCTTTTCTGGACTGGTGCCGCTGCTCTTGTTGCTATGCTTCCAGGAGGAAGAAAAGGAAAACGGAAAAGTGTGGAGAATCGCCTTCGCGCTGGGTGTCATTCCTCCCATTTCGATCTTTTGGTTCAGATACCGCTTAGCGGTGAGCAGTGCTGAGCGGCGGTCATCGGCGAGGCATGCCATGCTTCCTTACCATTTGCCAGTGAAACGATACTGGCGTCCACTTCTCGGCAGCGCACTTGCATGGTTCATCTACAACTACATCGCGTATCCCTTCGGCCTCTTCTCATCCAGCATCTTAGCCAGCGTCAATGCTGGGGATAGTCTAGCGAAGAGCTACGGCTGGGGAACGCTAATCAACTGCTTCTACCTACCGGGAGGGTTTATCGGCGGATACCTCAGCGACCGCATTGGAAGGCGGCGAACGATGGCCCTCGGCTTTGGTCTTCAGGCATGCCTTGGCTTCATCATCGGCGGATGTTTTCGCAAGATTCAGGACCGTACAGCCTTGTTCATCGTTCTTTACGGCATATTTCTAACACTGGGAGAAATTGGTAAGAAAAACAAAGGGCACAAGGCCTGCATGTGTCCGAGCTTGTCTCTCGGACAACTTCCGTTCTCCTGCTCAGACTTCATTGCACAAACTGCCCCCTCGGTGGCTTGACTTGTGCGGTTTGAGCAGGAGAATGGATGCCAGCAGGTCTTAGTATGCCCTTATAGCTTCCGCTTGAGTCGTCGCTAACTCTTCCGCCCTTTTGTCTCAGGTCCCGGAAGCACGATCGTCGCGACTTCGTCCGAGTTCTTCCCAACATCCATACGAGGACAGATGATGGGTTTGTGCTCGGCAATCGGCAAAGCAGGAGCTGCAATTGGAACGAGTGTTTTCAAGCCTATCCTCGCATCATATGGCGACAACGTTCTGCGCGGCAACCAGGCAGTGTTCTTGATCGGCTCCGGATTTGCAGTCTTGGGTATGCTCGTCGCATGGTTCTTCATACCATCGCAGCCAGCGAATCTCGTACAGGAAGATGAACAGTAGAAGCTGTATCTGCAGGAGGCTGGATACGATATTCATTTCGGCGATGACAGGACGAAGGATCCACCGAAAGTGCAGTTCGATGGTGTGAGGGATAAGACGATGACGATAGACTGACCGCCCAACGACACACTACTGAAGTTGGTAACAATTGAGTGTTGTATCTTTGCCGTTCTTGGCCTCGCGCTTCTCTCTCTCTCTCTTTTTCTCACATTCTCGCGGAACAGCGTCATCATTTTTGCCAGTTTAAAATGGCTCGCTTGTGTACATTATATGGATGAGCGGTGCGGTCGGAAGATCGAGGCAAATACAACGTCAATCGCGGATCTTTGATTCCTCACCACAAATCCCACCGACATGTGCACTCTTCAATCTCGAAGCGGCGGTCTGAGGCTGATTCTCGGGCAACTAGCGGGCTCATGCGACTCGTTCGACAAATTGAGCATGCATTCAACACAAGGTGTTGAATGCCGAAGGCGTACGGCGCCCATAGACTAGATTGTAGCGTGTCGACTGGTGACCTCTCTAGCTCCACGGTAATCCGGCTCCGTCGCGACTCGCGAAGGAGAGTAACTATAGCAGCGGCATTGCACGAGACCTTGATGTCGGCATTCAGTCTTCGTTCGTGGTCTGGCAGGCTGATGAATTGTGCGCCGGCCAGTTGTTGCCTCTGCCACGAGCAAGGATGAACAAGTCGAAGGGATCGTAGGAGATGGTTGGATCTGCTATTGGTAGTGTCTACCATCTCGGTGCCGGTGCCGATGATCGAGACCGCCGCGCGAAGTCTCCCATGATCGCTCAACGTGGAAGTCTCCTGGACTAGGAATAACACGCGGTGGCCAATCCATGCGACGAGATGATCCACCTCAGGTATATGATCTGAGTACACAAAACAAGGTCGTGGACGCACTGAGTTCTTCGCACCCTGTGTCCGAACCTCGAGCCTAAGCACGAAAGTGTGGTGTTGATTGCAAGATTCCAGGCTTCTCTCTCGAGGAAACACGTCTTCATCGCTGACGCTCGCGATGACCTGGATCCGTATGATTGAAGAGACACTCCCGGCCCAGAACACCCCACTCGCTTCAACGGACCGGGATTCGTCTTCAGAGACGCATAGGGCTTCGATCTCTGAGTCCGAGAGCATTTTCTTCATGTTCGTGCAAAATTGACCGTGCTGGAACACACAGTCATCTGGCCGGCCAGAGCCTCTACTGGCTCTCGTCGAGCGTGTTGTGTCCTTCGTCCAATGCGAGTAGTTCTCCAACAAGACTTGCAGCACAGGTTTCTTGTAATCCACCACTATCTGCTCTTTCGTTGAGCGATCGATCAGTGAAAGAAGAGCATATATCCGATCTCTTACGTCTTGGCACTTTGCGTCGGCGTATCTGACCACAAGTTCAGAGAGCTGCTCATGGAATCGTTGGGTTTCACGCGGCTGCAGGGTGGTAAGCATGGCTTTCGTCCAAGGGGGAAGCTGTCCAGATGTTTGGACCTGAGGATCTGTTCGCCGTAGCATATTCGCGACGAAAAGTGTATCTTTCCAGTGCGCCACGCTCGAGCCGTAGAACAGCCACAAGTCTTTGGCAAGCATCGCTTCCTGCTTGATCCACATCCGGCTCCAGTACTGACTCGTCGCTATGCTGTAGAGCCTGACATCAATGCGTCCGAGGTCTCGAGAAAGCATATTCCACGGACGGTTGTTTGCTCGCATTGCGACGGCCTCAGCAATGCATTGCATGCCATCATCGAGCGCTTCTACTGACTCACCGAGCCAGGAGTAGACCGAATCCGCCGCTTCGTAAATTTCACCCATCATCGAAACTTGATGGTTCCGCTCCTGATCATCGCTCTGGTTGACACAGATGTAGTCGGCCCAGACACGAATTGCAGTCAAAGGGCCACCTGAGATTCGTGAGCAGAAGCGGGCTCGAAGCGTGTGTAGGAACAGCCACAAGCTTCTTCGGATGAGGACTGTTCGGCCGTTGACGAGCAACGGAGATACGAGTGTCTCTGGACCCCAAACATACGACAGCGCGTGGAATGGGTTGGCATCGACCAGGTCCGTCTTCTCGAGAGTACATGCGACGATCTCGGTTCCCAGTCCTTGGTATGGATGAATGATCATTATTCCGAACTTGTTTCCGAAAACGATCAAGTGGTTGGTAGTCCTCGAACGTCGTCGCCATCATGAATGGCTTGAGATGGCAATGGGTTGCATGCCCATGTCGACATGCATCGAATGTTGTCCTCTGTACTGTGATCGGGACTCCGCTCTTTCAAGAACTGCAGGTTTTGTGGCCGCGGCTGACATGGCTTGAGACCGGAGAATCGAGAACTGGATGTAAGGGTAAGGCTGAGGAAGGAGGATTGGTTTGTGCCAGGAGTTGTTGTCATGCAGCTGGTGCGCCACGCCATCTGCCCTGCAGGACGCGAGTTTCACTCAAAGGGGTAAGTGACAGCGATGAAGATCAGCCTCAGAGCCTCAGACCTTCGCTTCCTCTACAGTACCTGCCGCTGCAAGTGTAGCGGCAGACTGTTGCTCACGTTCAGCTCGCCGCTTGCGCCATGTCCAGCCGCGTTGATGCACAAGCCACAGCACAGGCGCTGTCAACCAACAAAGTGCTCCTACAATCGTGAAAGTCCATCCAGGGCCAACCGCGCTGAGAAGCAGCTCAATCACGGCGACTCCGGCCGCGGCAACTAGACAGCGTGTGATACTGACCGAAGCTGATGCAGTTACCGGATATGCAGGATGGACGTCGATAATTAGTGTGTTGCAGACGTTGAACACACCAGTCACGGTGAAGCCAATGATAAAACACAAGACAAGGGGGACCGCGAGATGGGTGCGTGCTGACAATGACCATCCGTAACCGATCGTTGCTGTAGCGCAGAGAGGCAGATAGCTAAGAACATTGTTAGCAAGGGATGTGGGTGGTGTATTTGACTGTGCAAGACAGGGCTGAAAACCCAACATTCTCATCGAGCGCAGCCTCGCTTTCTCGATTGGAAACCGCATGAGGTCGTCTCCTCTGACTCGGTCGATAGAAAAGCCGTGCTGGCGCGCAACGACACGATAGTCGTGGTCCGTGAGAAGTCCAAGGCAATACTGGATCATCGCGTCAGTGCTGGAGTCGGAGTCGTAAATGCTCATGCGCTTACAGATGCAGTTCCACCGGCCACGCCGTAGGAAAGATAGCACAGTCCAGCCTGCAAAGGTGAAAGTCCATACAGACGCTGGACCAGAGGCGCCAAGCTAGCCTGCAAGCATGAATACATCATGTAGAAGGTTGCATTGGCAAGCAGCACGGGGAACGTGTTCTTGTGGAAGATCAACTTCAGGCATGGAACAACGTTGGGAGCCCTGAAAGTGCTCCGTCTTGGCCCTTCCGGAGACCGCCCGTTGCGCAGATGTTGTAGCAGCGTCTTGTTTATTCCTCGAGGAGGGATGCTGCCGTTGCCTACGATGCTGCGTGCGGTCTCGTCCAGGAAAAGCACGAGCAAAATCAGTAGAGTTCCGGAGAATGTTGCGAGAAAGACGAATATCCACGGCCATCCGACCTTGTCTGCCAAGACTCCGCCGACGACTGGTCCAAGCGCCGGAGCAGTATTGAAGCCGATGTGAGAAAGTCCAACGTAGCCGCCACGTTTATGCGGTGCGGCTATGTCTCCGATGACTCCATAGGCTAACGCGATCGTTCCGGAGCTGCCAGCACTTTGCAACATGCGAAGCACCAGCAGAGCTGCATAGTTCCGCTGCAGAGCCAGTCCAATGCTCGCGCTGCAGTAGATAGCAAAGACCAACAGGTAGACAGATCTTCTGCCAATGCTCTCAGACAGGTCTCCTAGTATCGGAGGCACGAGACCTTGAATGATGAGGTATATCGTGACAGTGACGTTCATGAGCTCAATGGAGATTCCGTAATCAGCAGCGATGGACCTGATCGCTGGGAAGTAGACAAAGGCCGTAAAGGGTGAGAAAATCCTGCAGTAGAAACCAACACCACAATCAAGACGGCCGAACGTTTTGTGAATGCGCTGTACGCGATAGGCTCCGGCAGCGCAGCCTGCTCGCGGCTACTGGGCGCCGTGTCTGAAGCAATTGGGGATGCTGTTCCTGCTGGCATTGCGTCTTCATCAGCGGCCGTCGATTCACTTTCGATGCTCCGCAAAGTCGAGCCTGCGTGGACTAATCACTGCGATTGTGCTTGACTTTTAGCGAGGAGGAAAGGCCAGATGAGGGGCAGCCAACGCGCGGTGACGAAAGAGGTACAACATTTACCTCTCTGTATGTACTGTCTATCGACCGTAACACAGCATGATCTGACAGCGTCATACGTGGCTGACGTCCAAACCATTCAAGGCTCAAGCCTGCCTCGCTACAGGTCAGGCGATCAGACAACGTGTCCTGCCTATTCTGCTCCAGCTCCAGTTGTTGCCGGTTCATCGTTGGCGATATACTTGTTGTTGAGATGCCTCATTTCCCTCATGATACTGTCTTTCAGTCAGCTACATGGACCTCCGTCTGGCCATCTGACTTACATTTCACGTTGGCTTTCACAAGACGCCGGCCAACCGATCGAATGCGCGATCTCAAATTTGATGCAGTACAGCCGACTTCTGTCATCCCACTGTTCCTTGGGCTCACTGGGAGGCATGTGTCGTAGATATTGACGTATATGCGGTCGACCAAAGACGGAGCCCCAGAGTGACCATTCGATTCAAAGTCCGGAAACTACTTTAGCGAAAAATTAGAACTCCTAAAATCTCGGTTATAGACTACCTTAGAAGGCCTACGAGCACGAATATACCGCGAACACTACTAAGGACTACTCGTTAAATTTCTTAAAAATCTGCCGCGCGGATCGTCGCTTATACTACCTTCGGTATTCGTTTATATTATATATTCCGACGATATAGATCTATACCGGAGTTTCGTTCTTCGGAGGCCTTCCCTCTGCGCTTATATAAGGCTAAAAGTATAAGCGAATCTCGGCTTTGTCTACGAGATTCGAGATTCGAGATCCGGTGTATAGGTATCGCGTTCGTAGCGATAGCGATAGAAATTCTATAGCGAGAAATTCTACGGCGTCTATAGCGTCTACGGCGACAGAAATTCTAGAATGGTCACTCTAGGGCTCCCTACCAAATCGAATTAGTTCTCGTCTCCACATGCCAAGGTCGTATTCGTTATGACCATAGAACACCGCCGCATCGAATATCTTCGGTTGACCTGTCTCGAGGTCTTTACCACAATTCTCTTCCCAGAGGTCTCCGTGAACAAGTGCCGGCTTTAAAGTGCGCCCGTTCGCTTGGAGCGGACCCAGTATTTCAGGAATCGCCCGAGTGATTAACTTGTCCATCTCGGTCTCGTATCTGCCGTCCTTTGAGGGGCCATTCGTATTGACCTCACGATCGTGAAACTGGCGCAAAAGCCTGGCGAAGAATACGGCCCATGATTCTTCCCATCTTGTATCTTGCGGATGTGGCCCATGGCAAGTGATCATGTGGTACCCAAACTTGCCGGTCGGCGAAACGCTTCGAGCATGCAAATCAGCAAGCTGCTTGGATATCGTGGCTGGTTCCGGAGCGCCGGTCTCGATATTGAGGAACTCCATGAGAAAGAAGTAGGTCGGAATGCTGGCATCCTCGACATTTACTCCTTCTATGCGCGACCATCAGCGAACACAGATCCTGGATACGACGTTTTGGCGTTGCCGTCGCGTTCAACTACACTCGACCATCCCAGCGAAACACCTATACCGCTCGATGCCGACCATACCACAATGACGAAGTACAGATCAAGACTCGATCCGAACTATACCAGTGTCCGAGGTGCGCTTCGAGTCTTGGTGGAGAAGTTTCAGTTCAGGCGTAGGTCCCCTGCACCAGAAGATGCCACACTACAGGCTGCGGAAGTCTTTGAGCTGCTGCAGGGTCGTGAAGCGCCCCAGGACGACCTGGCATTCTTCGCAGACAAGCGCATCGAAGGATCGTGTTCATGGGTTCTAGACCAGCCAGTCATGGAGGCCTTTCTGGAGAGCCCAGATCTCACAACCCATGTCCTTTGGTGTTTTGGTGGGCCTGGAAGTGGCAAATCGGTTACTGCGACCTATCTCATCGAGCACCTTCTGGCCGAGCAGAGGCCGTGCGCTTATTACTATTTCCGGTCTGGAGACCAGGTCAAAAACAGCTTGGGACAGTTCTTGATCTCTGTCGCCTCTCAACTGTCCCAGCAAATACCGCAATACCGACGAAAACTGACCGCACTGGCAGCCGATCGCTTTGACACTGGCAAGGCAGGTCACAAGCTACTGTGGAAGAAGCTGTTCATCTCGGCTCTATTGCAATGCAGTTTGAATCAAGCAGTTTTCATTGTCATTGACGGCCTCGACGAATTGCCCCACGCAAAGGAGCTTCTTCAGAAAATGTTGATCGAGCTCAACGATTCCAGAGCTCGGCTGCGTCTTTTGCTCGTCAGTCGAGCGACGGTAGAAATCGAAACGTCGATTGAGCGGCTGTCGAAGCGCATGCAAGTGCAGAGACTCCCCCTTGAACACAATGCAGAGGATCTGGCTCTGTATGTACAAGACGAGATGGACATTATGATGGGCGGCGACGACTTCAGGGAGAGGATCGTCAAGCAAGTGCTGGCAAAAGCAGATAGGAACTTCCTCTGGGCCCACCTGGTGGTGCGAGAGATACTGGAATGCCAGACCGAGATTCAAGTCGAGAGCGCACTGCAACAAGTGCCAGAAGAGCTTGAGGCGCTGTATGAGAACATGGACAAGCGGATTGCCGATATGCTGCGTTCCCGCCCTCAGGACCAAGCCATGGGGCATACAATCATAAAGTGGGCGGCTTGTGCCCGCCGTCCACTTCATCTGGATGAGATCGAGGCTGCTCTCGAGAGCGAGTTCCCGCGGATCATGGACATGCGTCAGACTGTACAAAGACTCTGTGGCGAATTTGTTCATGTCGACAAGAAGGGCCACGTTTCCATGATGCACGCCTCCGCACGGGAAACTTTGATGTCCAATCCGAGCATGCACTACTATATCAATCCTCACCAGACCAACCATGCGCTCTATACCCGATGTATCCAGGCACTGACGGTGGATTCTCGTCTTCGCGCAAAGCACAGCACCTCAAGTGAAGCTTTTTTGGCTTATGCTGCTTCATCATGGCCGTATCATCTGACAGTTCTCACGCAAAACTCAGACTTCGGCGCCCACAATGCAATGGAAGTGGCGTTGATGTTCTTGAGCAGCTCTGCAGTTTTGAACTGGATGTCTGCGGTGGCTGTCAGCAGTGACCTGCGTGTGATGGTTGAGGCATCTAGAGCGCTCGGCAGACTCCTGAAGGTCTTGGACCGGCTTGATCAAGACGCATCGCCTCTCACGCATCGACTGGAGGACAAGGAGACCATAGGTCTGTGGTCCCAAGACCTGATACGGGTCGTGGGTAAGTTTGGTGCACAAATCGTCAAGCAGCCGAAGACCGTGTTCGAGCTGCTGCCTGCTTTCTGCCCAAAAGACTCGATATTGCACAAGCGATTTCGTAGCACGCAAGTGTCGCGGAGTCAACCATCGCACCTGCGCGTCAGAGGCAGACTCAATCCGACATGGGACGACTGTTTCGCCAAGTTCGCAGTTCCAGGAGAGGCCTTGCCGCATTCTATCATGAGTCTGGACAGATATTTCGCCATCCTGACCAAAGGCGATGGTGTCGTCCACTTATACTATTCATTGACGTGCGAACTGGCCCGACGCCTTATGCATCGAGAGACCGTGCTGGCTTGGTGCGCGGATTCTTCAATCACTCGAATAGCCACATACGGCTTTAGGAAAACCTTGATTTGGGACATTGAAAGCAGCAGGCTTCTGGCCAGCGTAGAAAATCCGACGAGGAGTAAGGCGCTAGCCATGAGTTTTCAGCGCAGTCCGTGTGGCGATGATCTACTCATGACCCTTTCGGATGATCGCACAGTGCGGTCGTGCACTCTGAACGCTATGAGGGTGGCATGGGAGCTCTTCGGACCAAGTCTCGGCGATGAGATGGGGCGCGCTGAGCAGGTCAACTCACCACACAACGCCCAATTCAGCGCAGATGAACTCCACTTGGCTGTCTCCTACCGAGGAGCAAATCCATCGGTCTGGGACATGGGCGCCAAAGTACCTCGATTTGTTGCTCACTGTGATCACCGCGCACGAAGGGGCTCAAAGCTGACTTATCAGCACACACGACTCTTGTATGTGCAGGATTTCGCATGGAATACATTGACCGGTCACCTCCTTGGGATCTATAACGACGGTCTGATCTTCAAATGGCACCCGTCCGAAGACGACTTCGTTCTATGTGAGTCCGAATTCAAGAGCGAGAGCATCAAATGCTCAGCCGACGGGAAGCTATTCGTCACGAGCACCGGCAGTGGTACGTTGAGGATCTGGGACTTCGAGCACTTCACTCCCATTTATGCAATGCGCTATCCCATTCGCATCCAAGACTTTGACTTGGACTGGAACGAAGCTCGTATTTATGACGTACGAGAACAATACTGCAACATTTGGGAGCCCGGAAGTCTCTTGCGCGCCATGGAGAGTGACGATATCTCGAGCGATACGCAAAGCAGCAAAGATAGCGTTAGGCCTTCACTGGCACCAGATGCCCAGCGTGACCAGGAGACCTTTGAGCCCGTCACCGCTTTCACGGTCATGGATGAGATGCCCATCTATGCCTGTGGTAACGACGCTGGACTTCTCTCGGTCGTCGATTTCGACGGTAATCCGCTTCTCGAGCTTGAGGAGAGTTACATGAGCATCGAACGGATCGCCTGGTGTGATGCAAGCTCCTTGCTGGCCAATGTCGATCTCGGCCGGGAGATCAAAGTTCGTCAGTTAAAGCTCGATCGCGGTCAGAGACAGATCCAAGGAGCGCCCAAGATTGTCAGCTCGTTCTCCGAGACTGATGAAGTCTCCCAAATACTATTTAAAACAGCAGGTGACAAGCTCATGGTGGTGACCACGACGCACGTAAAGGTGTGGAATATTGCAACGTTGGCACAGCCGACTGTTCGACCCGTCGTGCGGCCTAGCAAGTGGATTACGCATCCGCTCAATAATGCGTACGTCCTTGGTTTTGGAGCAAATCAGGTCATCCTCCTGGCCTGGAATGATCTCATGAGCAGCAGCACCCTCGCATACGCATCTGTAGAGCATGATGACGAACACTACGATCGAGCTTCTGCGAGACTGCCCAACCCCCGAAGACCATCACAAGCATATCCAGCCAGTCCGTCGGAGATTGATCACACGGTCGAGAAGGTGCTTTTCTCGCCTTCGTCCGCCTTGGCTCTAGTCGAAGTGTATGGAGCTACGAAGCAAACCCGTCGTCGGTCAGACATTCTACTGATCGAAACGAAGCATCTCATCTACGGTGGGACAGCGAACACCGTGCCCGTCTTATCCCTTCCTGCGAAGCTACTGGACGCGCTTCACGTATCCCTGGGTTTCATCACGCCCATCAGCCGGACTCCGCCCACGTCTGATCACCGGAGATCCGTACCCCACCGTCAGCACGATTTCGGCACCTTCGCGTTCGTGGACAAGGACTTTTGGGTCTGCTCTGCCGATCTTTGGTTCGGCCAGGGCGAAGACGTCGAGATCAGCCGATACTTCTTCCTCCCTAGAGATTGGCAAAATGGTGAATGGTTGGACATGGCCACGGTCACGAAAGGCGGCGACTTCTTGTGTCCACGCAATGGCGATGTTGCTGTCGTCTCGAACGGCTTCGCGGACGAGTTCAGGCCTCAGAGCTCCTGATGCTGCGTCCTACGTGTGAGCCAAGTCGTCTACCGTGTGAAAATGTGGAAAGCTACCTCTGCAGTCGCTGGACAGGTAGCTCTGCCAGCCTGATACAGCATACTGCACAAGCTATCTCCATTCAAACGCTTGTGGAGGAACCGGCAATACTGGGGTCACGTAAGCCAGCCCTCACGAAGGATTCGGCGCTAGCTTGTACTGCAGGAGATAGAAAATTCCAGCTTTGCACCTTTGGTGTCAGACCCTTTACGAAGGCTTGGGGTGAAGGGCTGCGAAGGGATATGGCGCATACGATTGTAACTTCCAGAACACCACATACAGCACTCAGAGTTGAATTCGGCGTTTGTGGTGCCATGCACACCGCCGGTCAATCCACATGGGAATTTGACCGCTGTGTCATCAGGGCAAGGCCCGGAGGGACGGCATATGAAAGAAGGGCGCGCTGGTTAACGCCCATGGACCATGGACGAAGGAAGGAGTGACCGACGATATGGATGCATTCATCATCACACGATGGTCTTCAAAAGCAGCAGTTTGTTACCCACTCAAGCGCAGGGTACGATACTTGACACTACGGCTTCCGCAAAACCCTCCTCCATTCCGCATAACTCTCCTCACATGAATGCTCGTCGATCAAAGGCCTGCGTCAAAAGAACACAAAATCCAGGTCGCCACCGGGCTCACATCCACCTCCACCGACCATGAGCCTCGCGCTGCAAGAATATTCCCTTCACAGCTGATCTCTTCTTCGGAATCAACAAATGTTGTCGCACGCGCAGGGGCACATGCGGCCAGCGTTGAGGCAGTCCGAGCAAGTCTCACGCTTGGTGAGGTCGGAGATCTTTTCGAGCCTGGAGCGGTCGGATAGAGACAGAGCCGCAATCTTTGCATCGGGAATGGCGTGAGCGGCTGCTCCTCCGATGGTGCAGAGGGTGCTTGCGAGGGCCAAGGCAAGTGTCGAGAGCTTCATCGTGTTGGTTGGAACTTTGATGAGTCGGGTACGAGTTTGTACTGTTTGCTTGTCAGAGGAGTGCTGTGTGGGAGGGACGGTCGAAAATAGTAGCTTACAGGTGTGGTGATCAGTCCTCCTGTGGGCGATGAACGTCGTTTCGGAGCCCTCGATTCGTCGCGTTAACTTCGGATAGGAATTGAGGAGTATGAGTGCAGAAGAAGAACGTGGTAAATATATAGGCTCCCAACTGACCTAAAGTCATCTCACCAGTGCGATAGCGACCCACTTAAACCATGTCACTTCCAAGGCGCCCTTGGTATGTATATACGGGTCTAGAGCCTGCCAAAAGCCTTGGAAGCGCGAGAAGGTCGTCTGGACGGCTCCTTCGAACCTGGTATCTCCCTTGTTGTTACTACGCACGGGCAACGCCTGACCTATCCCCTTGCGCCTCACACGGTAATCCGGTGAAAAGCCGAGGATCCTTGGTGGACGGCTGTCCCATGTTAGCGCTAAACTCTCACCTATTTTTGGTGGTAAACAAGCATCTTAGTGGGACGTGCATCCACCTCAATCTTAGTAGATTTCCTTACCTCAGAATCGCTCCAAATAGTAAGGAAGAGGTTAGTAAAGGCTAGGGCTGTCGTATATACTTTTAAGCTAATTATATATAAAGATTAGTAACAGCGAGCCTAATAACAATACCCTTAGCCTATTAACTAATAGCGGTAATCTCGCGGTACTACCGGAGCTTATAGTAGCCCTCGAAGGGGGGGTTAAGGGGGGCGGAGCGGAAGCTATAGCTATAGGAGCTAGAAGTTATTATATAGTAGTTAGCGTATTAAGAACGTCTTTATTAGCTCGAATAGAATACTATATAGGTCGATAACTCGTATAGAGCGGAAACTATAGTCTATAATTAAAGTAATATTACTATACCTTATTTAGTTTCCGCTTTAACCTTATACTAGTATAAGCCTATCTATAAAGGAAGTACTAGTATTTACGGCTCTTACTTATCTTATAAGGTAGACGTATATTAAGCCGTTTAGTATTAACCGGAAGCCTCTTACCGCGCTTAAACTAACGCCGTAGCGGTCGTAGAATATTATAGCTTATAGTATTACCCTTTATAAAGCGACCGTCTACGTTACGCTATTCTCTAGTATTTAGTATAATTCGTAGCTATTAGTAGAGGCGCTACTATCGTTAGAAGTCCTACTACTCTTAACTACCTTTAAGGACGAGGTCGACTACGAGTTAAAGGCGGTATATACGCTGTTTAGTAAGGACTACTCGTCGAGTCGCGCGGTAAGTATCTTTATAAAGAATAAAGGAGTTAATAACCGCTCCGTTAATTAGGAAGTATAATAATAGATACTATTACTTACTTACCTTATACTACGTAGAGTAGTAGCTTCTTAATTAATTATAGATATCTACGCCGCCTATAAAGTCGTTATAGTAACTAGCTACGAGTAGTATCTAATAAATATTATAAGGTCCGGCCTAGTATAGGCGTACGTAATCTCGAATAAAGTTATTTACTACTCTTAGCCGCCTTCTACTCCGGCCTTCGCGCTACTCGATAGTATATCCGGTAGTAAGAAACTATACTAATTAACGGTCCTACTAGAGAATAGTAGCTACGTTATAGAGTAGTCGTATAAGGATAGTATTATATTAAAAGGTCGTAGTTTTACGTCCGAGATTTACTTCCTTCTTATATATAGACGTAGTAGAATCGTCTATCGGCGAGGAATAGTCGTAGAGTAAATAGTAAAAGCGATACGACGGCTCTCGAGCGTAGACTTTACTTAGAGGTTAAATTAGCTATTACGTCCGGATTAGGAAGGAGCGAATTTGCGGGAGCGGCCTAGACGTCGCGCTAGGTCGGG